>MU865428.1:0-72585 GCA_033297215.1 Podospora fimiseda
GAATCTGATTCCTCACGCAAGCAATACAGTTCATTTGTCTACAATCTACTCTCAGTAGCTCTTTGTTAGAACAACCTGTTGTTGACAGTGAACCCCCTGTCTGAGACGCTTGCCACAACCTTCGATTATCCTGTCAAGCTACCCTTTGGCGTACTGCCTTGCAGTCTCTATCCACCCCTGGTGCAGGTTGTAACAGCCTTTTGAAAATAGAATATGCTTTTTAAAAATGAGAAATAACTAACGTTATTTATTTTAGAATAAGCATGATTAATAAATGAAAGGGATTTTTAATAACGGAAAAGACTTTTTGTAACGGGCTAAGCCCGATGTGGGCCTCGGTAACTCTCGGCCATGAAGCTATTCCGAGAACATGCTTGGCAACGTATACGAGAAACATCTCGAACCTTCTCTTCCAGCGCGTAGACCAACTGGCACAACTATATCAGAAGCACGTTGGAAGAGCTTCTTCACTTCTTCTCTTCTTTTCTTCTTCACTCAAGGATTTTAGTAGCATAGGTAGCACCAATTGCAACACATTGCTGCAAACCATTACACTTTTCATAAATAAAGATTGATTCTTTAAATAAAAAAGGCCCCTGAATAAATAAATAAGCCTTTTTAATATTTAAAAAGGCAAGTTAATAATTAGGTACAAATATCGCACTCATAAACGTTTAAAGGGACATTACATTTATTGCAATGCCGGATGGTCACATAACCACACACAAACCCAGTGCATCTAGGTATACACACAAATAGCTTCTTCTACCATCATCAATCAATATCATATTAAAGTCATTGTAAGGATCAAGATCTCGCATCATTGGTGCACTCGCCTCCAGGCAGCCTGGAACCTACCGCCCAGGCTGCTGTTGTCTCGCTACAGTATTACTCGAGCCGGGCTCGAGCATTGCTCGGTTCCCGGACCCAGACTACCGACTATGCTAAAGAACACTTTACTGCTTAAAAATAAACAAAAATGTTTAATTTTGAAGACATTATTTAATTTCAAAAGGGTATCTTTTATTTTCAAAATGTATATCTTGTTTCAAAAATGCGTCTTTTATTTTAAAAGGCATACTTACTTATAAACAGGCATGTTTGATTATGAAAATGCATGTTTTATTTTAAAAAGGTGTATTTCATTATCAGCAAGCCCAATCGCTTCTTTCCTTTGCTTACTTGGAATCAGCCACATTGCGGTTTCCTTGAGTGGCAGTTGAGTGGCAGGAGCTTGCCATGACATAATTCCCTTTCTTCCTTGCTCAATCTAGAATTCTTCCACAGCTTCCACTTGTTATCCCAGACAATACACTCCAAAAGTTCCGTCGCGCCATGTCGAGTCCTCCCTCAATCTGTTGCCGTCCTTTCCGGCGGCGGCTCACAACAAAAGACCTCTGTGGACCTTCAACAACCGCAGGACAGGCCCTTCCAAGCTTCGTTGCATGTCAGATCTGGGAAGACGCGTACACAGCCGTCAAAGTCAACCCCGACCTCCAACCCCTCGTCAAAACCTACGAGAATTTCTTTCACACGGTGCTCTGCGGGGAGGATGCCTTTCGAAAGGTAACAAATGCCTACATCGTTTCGGCCGACCAATACAGTACCACGCAAGGTGTAGTCTCTTCGGCCGTTGACTTCATCAATAAAGCAAAGGACATCATCGGAGGGATGCTTTCGTCGACTTCTCCTCCCGCCTCAGCCGCTTGGACGGGGTTGTGTACCGTTATCCTGCCGATTCTCGTCAACCACGCTGAGCAAATTGCCGCCAGAGAGGCTGGGTTCGGCTACGTAATGTCGAGGTTTACTTGGTATACGCAGGCTTTGGACCTGTTGAACCGGGATTACTGGAAGAGCCAACGCCATTTTGCCACTTTGCAAAACACCATTCGGGCTGAAATCGTGGCTTTATACGCCCTTTTGATCGAATATCAGCTTCGTGCCTACGTATGGTTCTCAGGCTTCTTTGTATGGTACAGGATCTAAATGTTCCATGTTCTTTAGTACACCTACTGCCGGCCCCTGTTTATCACATTCTCTCGAGACCTTCTCAAGCTAGACGACTGGAACAGGATGATATCGGCCATCAAAAGGAGCGAAAAACGGTTGCAGGATTTCATGGACCTCCACTTTCAGCAACAGCTCCTCGACAAATTGCACACCGTGTCGGAAGAAGCTGTGCGCAAGCAGCGGTTCGAGACAGCACTCAAGTTCAAGTTTCCCGACGAGCTCCCATATGCAATTTATCAAGCCTACATCGACAGTATTGATCCACCGATCGAGGGGTCCGGGGATGGGCTATTTACACATCCCGACTTTGTCAACTGGGCATCATCTGACGAGGCCGGGGCTTTTGTTCTGACTGGTATCCCTGGTACCGGCAAGTCGGTCCTATCCAAGGCACTGCTGACAAAACTTCAAGAATGGGGGCCAACACTGGTGTGCTCTTTCTTCTTCAAGGACAACGCCAAAGGTCAAAATGCAGCCAATCTTGCACTCTGCCGGGTGATTGACGAACTGTTCAAAGAAAGGATCGACCTTGTCGACAAGATTAGTTCCAAGATTGATCGTCTCCTTCCGCAGGAAGTGAGATGCAACATGGATCTGCTCTGGAGCATATTGCAGCAGTCCACCCAAGACTTGGAGGCCGGGTCGATCACCATCATTCTCGACGGACTCGATGAGTGCGAGTCTCAATCCGCACACAAGCTGTACCACAAGCTGGCTCAATACTTCTCTGGTCCTTCGCCAAAGCTCAAGTTCTTTCTCACCACTCGGCCAGTGGCTTCGTCTCATCATACGTTTGACTTTCCCCGCACGGTGGTTCTGAGAACGAACGAAGATACGCACTGTTTGGAGCATATCAGCAAGGATATTGAGCAGGTCGTGACGTCTCGATTTGAGCATTTTGCCCGGGCCTGCATTCGAGAGAAACCCCTCAGACATGAGCTTCTCGGATTGGTCCGCCCCAAGGAGGAACGAACGTATCTGTACGTCAAGTTGCTTTTCGATGTCATTGAAATGAGGATGATGGATGGTCTGCCAAGGGTTCCTAGAGGGTGGGTTGAAAACTTCAAAACACTCCCGACTACTGTCACCGACGCCTACCTGAGATTCCTTCACCGTGTTCAGGAAAGTCACCGAGTCGATGTTCGGAGAATGTTTCAGATGGTTGTTGCTTCGGCTCGACCCCTGACAGTCCGGGAGATCAACATCGCCTTGAACATCCGCGACTGCAAAGATGGGAGCAAATTTGGGCTGGGCTTGCAGAACGAGGAAGCATTCAAGCATTGGATTCTGGATGCCTGTAAATGCTTTCTGGATGTCTACAACGGCCGTGTTTACTTCATCCACCAAACTGCAAAGGAGTTTCTACTTGCCGAGGAAGGCAAGACTGGAACGTCGGCCAAACCAGCCTGGTTGGGCAACTTCACCATGCAGGATTGTCACAGATCGCTGGCAGAGAGTTGCATCATGTATCTGACGTTGGCAGTTCGCTCAAAGTCTCGCTTCAAAGATGAGATTGACTGGCTCGATGAACCAGAGTCTCCCTCGGCAGAAGACTACCATCTCTGGGACTACCAGGATCTTGCCTTTTCCAGCTATGCTGAGCAGCACTGGCAAGAGCATCTTTTTGAATGGCAGGAGCACAATACTAGTCTTCCCGCTCAGCTTGATGCCAAAGAGGCTCTTCACTCTTGGCGAAGACAACTTACGACCACCTTTAAATTCGACATCCCCTCAGACATTCTGGATCTGGAAGTGCTCAACAGTTCGCTTGTCCCTGAGGACCGCAGGCCTGCCTGGGAGTCTGTTAGCAGTCAATCCTCCCATCGCCACGACTTCCGTGTTGTTCTCAACAAGGATAATGAGTTCGTCATTCTGGGCGGGCCGAAGTGGAAACCCGTTGCTCGTATTTCTCGTATATGTGCTGAAGCCAGCAACTGTCATCAACAGCTCAGTATTGCACTCCGGAAGATATCACTCTGCCGTGCCATACACGGTTTGACTACGTACCACACTTTACCGCTGCCGCGCGACTGGTTCGGAATTCGCATGTTCAACAAGGACAAGAGTTATCGGTCGCTCGAGGACGCAGCTGTTGCGCGGTTTCAGTTGTATCACGGGGAAATGTTTACTTATGTGTTGAGCAACTATACTCAGGACCAACCAGTATACGTATACATGTTGAGCCTTAACGCTTCTTGGACGGTGGGAAACCTGTTGTGGAATGTGTGTATTCCAGCAGGGACGGGGTGCGAGAGGACCGGGGACTTGACAATGTCGATCCCTAGAAAGGTTAATGACGACGATCCGGATGTAATTGAGGACACAATGGTGGTTATTGCTAGTTTTGGTGAGCCGTGCCTTGGAATGAGCTCTCCTGTGGAGTGGTTGAAAAGGGTGTACGTGCCACCTGTCTTGGTGGCAGGGGGTGAGGGGAGTGAGAAGGATGGAGATAAAGAGGTGTATTATTTGCCTTGGCTGCCACCGCCTAATTGTCAGGTGAGACATTTTACTATTAGAACTGTGCCGAGGGAGGTTTCGGCTAGTGAGGACAATTGAGAGTACCTAGATATCATTTTATTTTTACCGATAGTTACTTAATCTTAGATATGCGTATTTGAAATGGAAAAGGCCTGTTTATTTTCAAAAAGCCCTTTCTATTAATAAAGATGCCTTGGATGTATACATTACGCCTGTTTTAAAACAAATAGATGTTTTTGTTTTCAGAAATGCCTTTTATTTATCAACCAGCCCTGTTTTTAAATCTAAACTCGTTTACATTGTCACGGCGCTGGTCCTGGGCCTGGGAAACCTAGGAGAAAGCCTACTATATCAGCCATTCGAGTGCAAGTCCTAGGGACTTGTAGTCTTGTATCCTTTTGTAAGGGCATGGCTCAATGGGCAGAATGGCTCCCAGTACACGCCGTGACATACATTATTGAACATGCCTTTTATTCCTTTATCAGGCCTGGTTTAAACCTAAAACTCATTTTCATTAATAAAAATGCCTTTTCTTTATAAATCAAACCTATTTCAAAATGAAAAGTTGTTTCTATTATTAAATGTGCCTTTTTATGTTTAAATAACGTTATGCATTTCTAAAATGAAATAACGTTATTGGGTTTTAAACTAAATATACTTTTTCATAATATAATAACGTTACATCTTTCTATAATTAAATAATCTTTATTAACATAACTAAATATTCTTATTTATTTTCTTATTTACACTGGACTTCCGGTCCAGGACCCTGTATCTCCTTGCTCCATCATTAATATTAATCCTTCAATATAAGGTAGCTTTCATTATTACCTTTGCCTTTGCCATGGAAGCCTTCTTTTCGGGGTATTTCCCCATCAAGGATAGACGTTGCCTAGTGCCAAGACAACAAGGACACAGAGCAAGGTACAAAGGTACTTAGGAAACATGTGTAGATAGCTTCCTATAAGTAGGGGGAGTGCCGGGCACTCCCCGTCCCGAGGAATCTGATTCCTCACGCAAGCAATACAGTTCATTTGTCTACAATCTACTCTCAGTAGTAGCTCTTTGTTAGAACAACCTGTTGTTGACAGTGAACCCCTTGTCTGAGACGCGTGCCACAACCTTCGATTATCCTGTCAAGCTACCCTTTGGCGTACTGCCTTGCAGTCTGTATTCACCTCTGGTGCAGGTTGTAACACGCCAGTCTCGACTTTTATCACCAGCACCATTAGCAACTGCAATGTCCTCTAAATACTTCTGGAAACTAATCCATTCCGAAACCGGCTCTCACCAAAAACTGCGATTCCAATACCATTCCAATCCCATTCCTCTCGCCAACTACCAGCTTTCCAGGTGGAAAACAACTATAATGCCCTCGATCAACCAAGTTGTCCAGAAACCGACCAATTAGACCAATTACCGAGTCTTCCATACAACCAACCACCAGGCTCCTAGGCGGAAAGCAACAACGATTACAATCAACCAATTCGGCCAACGGCCGAGTCTCCTACAACCAATAATCCTTTTTTTCTCGACGGCCGCAAAGAGCTGCGAGACGAACGCCGCCCCGAGTTGCGCAGACTGACCTCTGATATCGATGATGATGACTTTGAGGTTTGGGGAAATCAGGACAACACGAACGTTCCGGTTCAGGGTGAGAGGCGAGAGTGATGTGGTCTTCTTTTTCCGGCGGCTGAGAATATTGAGCCTTTCTTTCTCCGGTGCCTCCAGCTACGGCACTGCCTACCAAACAACAAGATCCGGCCCGTGCAACTGAGCCATCATTGCAGTCATCACACCTTCGTTCAACCTGCCCTGCAGCCACAGCGGTTATACCACCTACCAACGGAAAATGAACCATAGAAAGGAAGGGCCTTGAAAACCTTTCCATCAAGTGGATCAACAAGATGCAACACATGCCTTCACTTTCAACGACGGCTGAGTCAACCTCAACCAGCCGGGCCGTTTCGTCCGGGACCCTCACATTCACCTTGGCAACAAGCCCTATCGTCAAAAGCGGAGGGTTTCCGCAGTCTTGGCCAAGTGTGGTTACTTTCAGCACTGCCGGCCCGTCTTCGTCTTCCAAAGACAGTCGGGCATCTACTGGATTCCAGGCCAGTATTGATCTTCGAAGGTCCCCTATATTGAATAAAAAGCCATTGTATTAAAGATATAGATAATTGAGCGAAGCGAGGACCGGGGGTTTGGGGACTTGCCTCTATGAACTTACTGTGGGTTGCTGTGGTAGTGGTGGGATTCGCTCCATATTCCTTTTGAAGTATACAGTAAAGACAACGGTCTTGCAAGTAAATACATAAATCTGAATATGGGTTGTTAATGCCGTGCCATCGCTGTGACACTTTTGCACTGCCCGGATCACAGCTCTGGGTATTAGTCTAAGTAGCGGTGAGAGCAGTGGTGGAATCCCTGCTTTAGAAACTGGTTAAGGCAGTGGTTACGGCAGTGGATCAGCACGAAGAATATAGTGATAAAGAGGTTGTGTTAGAAGAGTGTAGGTAGTATTCGTGAGTGAAGCAAAAAGATGAAGAGCTCTGTCCCGGGCTGGCCATTGGCTTATGTATATATACCTAGAGCCCAGGGCGAGAATTGTGCTGTCCTCGGCCAGTTGACCGAGCAGAGCTCAGAGGCATGTAATAAATAGGGTGAATGTATATACCATGAAGAAGGAATGCGTAAAGAAGCAAAAACAGAAATATTGGGTCTTCTAGCTTCATAAATATATACCGTAGTGGTATAGTATGCCCTATAAGCTCCCATCTTACAGGGGAGGGGGGATGGGAGCCCCCAACAATCTGCGATCTTTTGGCAGGTGTGACGGCAAGTGCGAGCGTGGATCCTTCCCGTAGAAACCATATATATACTGCAATTGAATTGTGAAGTGTTGACTTTACAATTCGACGTTCCTTTTGGAAGGTTGGTCAAGAAGTGGTTAGTCTTTGGCCTGTGTGGTTGTGGGTGCGGGTGCCATACCTGTGCCTGCATATGGTGGCTGTTGTGGTTGGTGGTGGTTGAAGTGGTTGAAGTGGTTGAAGGTTCTAGGAATCTGAGGCATTGCGGGTGCGTGGGTGTGGGTGTGGCCGGGCAGTTCCTTTTATCTGGGTTGATTATAGTGGGTATGGTAAGATGGGAGCTTGAAAAAAGATGGGAACTTAGAATAGGATTCTAGCCTCGAAGATCTTAAGCCCAAGATGCCATCTTTCAATATGGATTTCCCGCTATGATAGCTTTTACCTGTTTAATTGCCTTATTTGCCCCAAATCCTGATTGTTTGGATTACTTCGCACCCTGGTTGGGCGTGATGTAATTTTGGGAATACAATCTCTGGGAGACTCAACGGTAATCATGTGAGATTCAGGAGAGATGATGCCGAAGAAAGACTGCCGTCCCAAGTTATTGACCAATTACTCAAGGAAACCGCATCCTGAATCCCAAAATAGCAGGCAACTGCGTATAATTACAATTCGACTGCACCCTCTTCTCGTTGTAATCCTCTTTGGTAAAAGCAGCTTCCTCCATCCCATCCATCACCATGCCTACCTTGAAGAATTCCCCAAACAGCTCATTCATTGGCCGATGAAAGTATGTCTGCTTGACTTTTTGTTCTGATACTGCAATTCCCTTGGTAGGCGGAACGGACAAATATCCTGAGATGGTTTTGGAAAACATTGTTTCTTCCTCGCCAGTAACGGGGTTGTATCTTACCGTAACCTCGCGGGTATGAATAGAAGTGAAGAAGACTGGGTGGAGAACTGTGACGACGAATCTGGTTTCTGGATTTAGCGAATCTTTCAAAGAGGAAAGAAAGGTTTGGGCACACACATGCCGGAAGGGGCAAGCAAAGATTTGAGAGAATCGGCCAAGACGTCCAGCCGCTCAATGTCCATGATTGCCATGTTGCAAACAACCACATCGAATTTTCCATCTTTTGTCAAGGTTTCCATTTCTTGTGCGTTAGTTACGTCAACTTTGCTGAATGTGATCTTTCCCTCGTAGGATGGATCGGCAGGATTTAGAGACTGGGCGATGCGTATCATCTCCTTGCTTCCATCCACGGCTACAACAGATGATGCGCCGTGATCAATCAGCCAGCGGGCCACGAGGCCGTTGCCAGTTGCCAGGTCTAGACATCTGGGGGAAGCAAAGAGGTGAGAGACGAGAAATTGGGTCAGAATTGGGACTTGAAGTCGGTGGAAGTACTTGTTGCCTTTGGCTGTGATTTGGTTGTTCCAATCAGATGCTATCCCGTCCCATGCGGCGAGGGGGTTGCTGGAGGATGATGAGGACATGATGCACCTGGCCTTTCTCGTGAGAAGAAACTCGCGAAAAAAAAAAAAAAAAAAAAAAAAAAGAGTATTCCAGCCTGAAATTGAGAGGTGTATATATCTACAAGGCAACTGCCGCCCTCTCAGACAGACCGTGGCTGTGGACGGCATCGGAACACGGATGTGACTCAGACCGAGAATTACCTACCGTATTAGGTAGGTCCATTGGGAACACCGAGTAATTCATTTCACAGATGACAGCAACTGGTCAAAGATCATCTCAAAATTTCTGCGAAACAACCTGCCAGTGATTGTCCGCCCTGAAAATACGATCTAAACGAGACTCCATCCTCTTTTCTTTCACCATTTTGAACATGCACCCCTCTTTTCACACCCATCACTTCCATCTCCATTTTCAGCTCATCCTTCTTCTTCAACCCCCAATTCACATCAACCCTCTTCCCACTCCAATCCTCAAAACCCCCCATTTTCACTCCCTTACCGGGCCCAACCTCTACCTAATATCAAGAACCCCATTCAAATCCCCCAAATCACACTCGACAAGCGCAGCAACCTCAATCCTTCCCATCTCATCAGTCTTTGTAGTATAACTCTGAATATAATACTCTATGTAATGAGTCCCGAAATAATACCCGTTTTTAAGATCCCCCCCAGGTGGTCCCGTAAAGACGACTTTAAAAGCGCAGGTTCCAAAGCTACCGAGAGTGACTTCTCCGGCTCCATGGGGGATAGTGAAATGACCGGGTCCGGAAAATGTGCAAGGGATTTGCTTGCAGTCTAAGGCTAGGGGAGAGGTAGAGTCGGTTGCGTAGATTGAGGAAGTTACTTCACCGCAGTAGTCGATTCGGCCGCCTGACTGGAAGGGAGGAGGTGAGGAGCGGGTGAGGATTGTGGAGGGGTTGGGGGTTGTGGGGATGGCGGTGGTGAGAGTGAGGATGGTGAGAGTGGCGAGAGTGGTGAGGAAGGTGAACTGCATTTTGAAAGGTTGTTGTGTATATATAGATGAATTTGTGTTTGATGCTGGTTTTGAGGGTGAAGAATAAAAGGGATTTGGTCAGAGGGTGGCAGAGGGTGGTTTATATACTGCTTGAGTGAACGAGTGAATTGGCCAAAAGCACGGGTGACAAGATACGTTGAGCCCAACAAACTCGAGGTTTTGGCCCCGGAATCCCTTTCGGCCGCGACGGGTAGATCTTGGTGCAATTGCTGCTGGGTGTCGGGTATTGAACTGCCAAAACACATTCCGTTGACTGCGAACCATCTGAGCAAAAAGGCTGCCGGATTCCGAAATATCTACCCACCCCGTATTGTTGCTTCGGTTGAGGGTTTTGTTGGGTTCCGAGTCGTTCCGGGCTTCCGGTCGGGTTGGACGTATGGCCTGGGATGAATCTATCTGATCATGCCTATGCTAGTGAATGATGACACTTGGCGAGATTTATCAAAGATAGAATGAGATGGTTGTTGAATGACGGCCGGACGTAGAATGACGGAACATATGTACAGTTGACTTGCGTTGGGTAAATCAGGTGGGGAGGATACCCAGGTAAATAATCGCTGAATGTTGTACATGAAATAGTTTTTGAATTGAAAGTATTGGTTTGGCAATTGTTGCTATCAAAGAATCATGAAATAAAAATTTGACATTCTGTTTCCTCTTTTTTCAATCCTCGTATTTCATTCTCATGTACCCCAGAATAATATAAAGATCTAACCACACATCCCTCAGTATATATCCTATCCAACACCGACGTCCTTTACCAGTTACCCCTTCCCCTGTGCTTGAAGCAATCTGGCCATTTGCTCCAGTTCAGCCCTGATAGTGTTATTCTCCGTCCTCAGATCCAGGATGCGTTGTCTCGCCATATCCAGCGTCCTGGCCTTATTGATGGTACGTCCCGCAACTACAACATGGTTATTGTCCTCTTCTTCGGGGTTCAAAACGGCATGAAGCATCTCAAACTGCGAGTTGAGCTTGTTGCGATACTTTTTTCCAATCTTGTTGTGCCACAGTCGAAGCTCGGTCTGGTATTCTTCCCATGTCCCAAAGTTGCTTGGGTTCAACTGGCCCTTTGCACGACCTGGAGTGTCGGAAGACTTCTTGTTGGTATTGTTTTGTGCAGGTGAGGTCTTGGGAGGTTTGGTTGGTGTGGCCTTGGGTTGCTTTTTCGGCCCGGTCTGAGCCATGGTGGTATTCGTCAAAGCGGGGGATGTCTTGTTAGACTGCGGGGGCGGTAGTGAAGATGGTGATGGTGATGGAGTGGTCCAAGTTGGTGGTGAGGTATCCGCATGGGAACCGGTTGGTGTGCCAACTGCTGTAAAGGTTTGAGATGGAGGGGTTGCAACTGAAGAGGGTAGGTTATGGGTTGGCGGGAAAGGAACATGTGGAGCATGCAGTTCTTGCTGGAAAGGGAAGATATTGTCTTGGGCTGCAGTTGTGGCTGTCGGAGGGAACCAATAGTCATAGGTGGGACAGTCAGATTCCAAAGGGGTTGGGGGCAAATAGGAAGCTCCTGATATGCCGGGGCACGAAGAAGGGGTGATGAGAGGGAACTGTGCTTGGGTTTGGAGACAGTAGGGTTCAAACACCAAACCCAGGTTTATACTTGACGCCATGGTAGCATCACCATCAACAGCTGACATCACAGCCTGCAGAGTCAAGGTGAATTGTCAGTATGAAAGGGAAGTTGGTGTGGTGGGACAGGCTGGAAACTCACGGTTGGGCCGCTCTGTCGGCAGTCGACGAAACCCTGATTTTCGGGAACGGTATCCGGATTCCAATCCATCTTGATAATAATAAAATATTATGCAGCTTCAATTTCTTGGATGTTCAGGAGGACGGGGCTGTCTAGTAACAGCGTCTACCCGAGAGCATCTTGAAAAGATTGAGAGCAAAAAAGGTGGGAGAGAGTACCAAATAAAGTTCGAAATAGAAGAAAAGGAAAAGCATCACTTTTTAAGGAATTTCAGTGAGCACTGCACTGACGAGCGGGAAGCTGCATACCCGGGAGCACTGCTGGCGGGGGGTTTTGGTTCGTGGGCCATTCTCGTCCATTTTCGCGTGCGACCGACCACAGCAAGGACGAAAATGAGCTCGGCTTCATTTTATGCGCGTCTCACCCAAGGCAGCCAAACTCTGTTGGGCCCAATGAGTACTGGAAGCCAAGACGAAATATGACCTGTCAGTTTTGGCGTCCCGGTCTTTTTTTTATTTTTTTGCTTTTTTTGCTTTTTTTGCGAGTTGGACGGAGGAAGATCCGCCAAGTGTCGGGTGTCACTCCCCGGGCCAATAACCATCGTTGGCAAATAGTTTAACATGCAGAATGTCTCGTGGCGTTAATTTTTTTTTAATATTTTCCCCTTGTTATTTGTTATCTTCTGATAAGAGAGATCTGCAATGTATTAATGATGCGATTTTAGGGGTCTGGAACCTTGCAACCCCTGGGGATGATTTTGAGCTTCCTTGGCATACCTCCAGGCTCCGACACTCTGGATGTCCCTGTCTCTCAGGATGGGTGAATTTCAAGCTTTCAAGGGCAGACACTGGCTTGCGCGGGGGCAGACGAACCAATTCCTCGGTGTCACGGTGTGCAACTGTTTGTTCCTTGTCAAGGCTTTCTGCTGTGTTCCTTCTACAAGCAGACCGCCTGCATCATGTCCGACATAGTCTTGTTCCAAACCACCAAGGCAAGTAATGATCGACATGAAGCATCACACACCTTGATTGGACCATGACCCCCGCATTCACACCGCTCAAGATCGCTGCTCCCTACTCAATCTGAAAATCTTTAAACGACACTTGCATCCTCGAATACCTCCCAGTAATGTACTCACAATTCCGGTAAGTAATGTTTTGGTACCTGGAAGCATTCCTGTACCAAGGCTCCACATTTCTCACAAACAACGGCCACACATTCTTCGCCGTCTCAACGTCAAGATAAAAGCAGTGCCATGCCGTCACCTTTAGCTCTTGTCCATCATGATCGACTTTCCACTTGGTGGGACAATATTGACATTTGAACACCAGACCCTCCTGCCCAAGCTCCAACGCATCCATGTTCTTGCGCTCCGAGGGCGTCGGTTTCCTGAACTTTTTATTTTGATCAACTTCTTGATACTGATCTGGGAAGGCCTTTTGAATCGAAAAGGTGAAAAATGGTCGGTTTAGTTCCGGCATACCCAGGCCCCAAGAGTACATTGTCCTATGTTCTGGACCAGTTGATTGATGAGGGCAGATTCTCAAGGGCAAATTTAGCACCTTGTGTGGAAGCAAGGGGCCGTGTCCCTCCAAGGCCTGGAATTTGTGCTCGTGCTTCAGAACCAAATTTCCTCTAATCTTTTTGGAAGAGCTCGAGAGTTTATACACCAGTTTGGCTGGGTACACAGTGGTCTGGCACTCGCTTCCGAGGTAGTCCATCTCAGCCTTGTTGCCGGCCCGCGACTTGAAAGCACCCATCGCTTGTTGGATGTGGTTCCAGACCAGGCTGTAACCAGTCTTGTACCCACTGCTGAAGGGGAGGTAATCGATTACCGCCTTGCGGTCAAAACATTTTGCCGTCGCGGCCGTTATGGTGTGCTCCTGTGGGAGTCTGAGTGGGGGGTGAAGGGTATCGCACGTTTTGCAATACTCTGCCGAAAAATCCCTGGCAAGTAGATACAAGAGCTGTTGCCTGACTGGGTTGAGGGGGGTGTATGTTCTTGGATACAAACCCCACGTCACGATTTGGACGGGGCCGGTGCGCTCACGGCAACCTGACCAGGATTCTTTTCCAAGAATATGCAGAGCTGCTTTGCAGGTGAGAGTGAGGCAGGCTTGGGCGGTGGGCGTGAGGAACGAGTTTATGTGGTTGAGGAGCTCGGGAGGTAGGATTTCCAGAAGCGGGCAGTTTGACGTGGGACTACCCGGGTTCAAAACGGGTGGTAATTGCTTTCGGTTTGTTTTCTTTCGACTTGGCTGCTGCTTGGAAGTTTGATGAGGTTTTCTGGGGCGAAGAACACGTGAACCTGTGGTGGAATTGCTGGCTTGGGAAGGTCTTTCAACCCCTCCGTCAAGAGCAAGCCGGCGGAGTCGATTAGCTCGTGCGGCACACGCAGCTCGCGAGGCAGAACCTTTGGTTCTGGCCATTGTGATAAAAAATATATTTTTGGTGGCCCAGAAATGAGTGCGGGAAGAGACTTGAAGGAGCAGAGGGAACACGTGATGATAATGAAGTCCAATGAAGGATCAAACCCCTGTAGATCGCGAAACTGCAGGCTATATAAAGATAAGGACAATCTGAACAAGAATATCATGGATAGGTAAGGAGAAACCTTGAAATAAACAAATGTAAGAGGAAACAATCGTCTCGATTGTTGTATTTGGCGACAGGGCCCTTTTATACCGATTCCAAGAAGGGGCCCGGTGAAGGCCTCCATGAGGTAGGCAGACTGCTGCCTAACTTGCCTGGTGGTGCCAAGGCATATTTATCCCCTCTTGTGGTGATAATCTTCACAGGCGCTCCGCATCTTGGCAGATGTCTGCACCATATCACGACATTACATGTAGATACCTGATGAAGTTCAAAAGATATCTAGATCAGGCAAGCTGAGCACAAATTGAATCACATGCGGATGAAGAAATCCCTTTCCTGATTCGAAGACTAAATTTGACGAAAATGAACTACAAGAAAAAAGAAGAAAGGGGGGTAAGAGGGAAAGAAGGAAGGGAAAAAGAAGAAAACCGTGTGAAGCCTGTACCACAGTGCTAACCTACATAAATACAGCTATACTATTTTGTTTTATCTTCATTTACTTCCAATCAGGGCTGACCCTCTTATATCCAAACAATATTCAATCTTTCTCGTCATCACCTCATTCAACTACTGAATCCGAAACTTGAAATAAGGCACATGGTGATTAGCCCAAGGAAGCTCCTTTGGCCCATACTTGCAGCTATAAAACTCCGGGTAATCAAAAGACCCCTTATAAACCCCTGCAACCGTATACTCCTGCCTTGCTTGTCTCGTGCACGGCAAGTCCATACTCACGGTACTCCATCGTCTGTAACTAGCCACCCCTGCTTTCAGATCAAATTTACCCTCTTTGATGGGAAGGGTATCAAGCACGTCCTCTAGAGCCCGGATAGAGTCCGTCACGTTACGAAAGGGTATCAACACGTTGGTTTCAATGAGGGCTTGTATCTCTGTGAGGCCGGCGCGGACGTTACCGGAGGAGTCTGTGGTAAATTCCAGAGGATAGCTTTCCTATATCTTTGAAAGAATCTCGTCAAGGAGTAAGAGAGTGTTTTGACTGCGTCCGGAGTAGAGTGATGAATTGGATTATGGTAAGACATGATTGTTGAAGTTCTTTGACAAGAATGGGGAGTTGTTTGCTGATTTTTATTCATTCAAGAATGTTTTGTATTTTCCGCAGTTTGCCTGTTACGATGAGTTCCAGAAAATATGTCACGTCTGGAATTCCTTCGGCCACTTCGATTGTGGATTCAATGAGGGCAGTGGCTTTGGGGATGACTTCGATGATTGTTTCAGTAGCGTTTTGAACCTCGTGAAAGGTTTGAATTGTTGCAATGGTTTCGGATACTGGTTTTTGATTGTTAGTAAGTACTCTTTGTCCAAGGAATTACACTATTGGGGAATGTAAGGTTAGACACCCACCCTTTTTAAAGTACTCTGATATCACTGGACCCTGACAGGTATCATTTGTGCAAACCTTGTCTTCTATCTCTTCAATTTTATCGGGGACTGCTTTAAGTTGGGCGAACAGGTTCTCAGTGGCGGTTCTAATGTCCTTGATTCTGTTTTCGACCTTGGCGAAGATGTTGATCCAGTTGTTGAACACCATGACGAGTTTGTCAGCCATCAGTTCTTTCGACTTGGTGAGGTAGTTTGTGAAGAAGCTGCGGATCAGGTCTAGCTGACAGGCGCTCACAAAGCACGGGCTAATGGCAGCAGTAAGTAAACGATTTGCGGTACTTTAAGAGAACAAAAGGAGAATGGCACACTTACCTCTGCAGCAGGAACGGCAACCCATCCATCCTCAGTGGAGAGATCGCCAGCCATAATTTCCGGCTTGTTGTCCTGTATGTTGAACCCGTTGTCAAGAACGCACTTCTGTAACTGCACAAGGTCCTTGATCATGGTGGACACTGCAGCAGAAAAGTCGGCACCATTCTCGATAGTCTTGAAAAGCTCCTTGCTAACCATCTCAAGCGCTTTGGGGAGACATTTACACACAGCACTCGCCTTGGAGATAAACTGTTCCCCTATGTTTCCCATGGCCCCACGTACCAGCCCACAGAGATCGGCCTTGGTAGTCGTGATGATAATACCACATGGTGCGTCAATCCATCTGGTGTGAGTCCCAGGCACACATGTCTATCGGGACATTTTCTCCTTGGATTCTTCCACATGGGACAGGGGTAGGAGTATGTGAGCTTGGTTTTGCAGTCATCAGGCTATAAGCATTTATATTGGTGGTCAGAACCAGTAGGTAAATGAGCTGTAAACATGCACATGTGCGAGCTGCTCACCTCAAAGAACTTTTGCGGACACATCTTGACATTTGCCCCTGTTGGTAGTTCAACTTTCGCTGTGCATCCCCATACATCCTTGATGCCGGTGCATATTTGCTCGATTGTGCCGTCTGATAGGGCAACTTGCGGCAAGATGGTTGAAACAAGGAAGAAAATCGAAAAAAAGCTGCATTGTCATGGTTGACTTGTCTGTATCTTCTTGGAGCTTATATCTAGTACATGTACATGTATTCAAGCTTAAACGTAAAACAAATTTAAGGATGAGTAAGAAAGAAGGATCTTGTATTGATATCCCAAATTTTAAGATATCATATTTTGGCTGTGTTGTCTCAGTATGCCTGGTGGGCTGATCTGGATTTTGCCAAAAGCGTCAATTCCTTGCCTGCTGAACGGATATAGCTTTCAGCCTCACCAAACTTCGGATCGAACAACACCGTTGCACGTCACGACTCGGCAACGAGGGCTTGTAATTGGCGCACATCTGCAACGGCTGAAAATACTGGTCGCTTTCCAAAGGCTAGTTTTCGCTGTTTGCGGATGCAAGTGGGATGTCAACAAATCCGAGAGAGGTAATTTGAGACATTCCGTGGAGGCACATTGCCACGCGACTGCCACAATGAACCTGACTTCAGAAACTTAAACTCCCTCACTGACCTCAGCATTCTCGTTTTCTAATCATACTTGACACTTTTTATCATATTGACTCAACCATGCCAGGAAAACGCTCAACATGCTGGCTATTATGGCCTTTCACGATCCTCCCTGTGTCTAGTCGTAACATGTTGCCTAGCAACTCTGGTCCAGCTCATATCCTCCTTTGCGGTTCTCGTTCCCATCCTCCACTTCTTTCGTATGCTCAGAGCTCACGAATATGCGGTGCCAAAGACATTTTATTTCGTAAGGACCACGTACTTGTCAAGTATACCTATGGCTGCCTATAGACCAAGAAGCTTACAAACAAACAGCTAGTAGCAGTTGCCGCCTTTACTTTGCTCCTCCTTACGCTCACTTCCATCCTCAGCTTGTGCAAACGACTGAGACCAGTATATAGCCTGGTAGTCAGTTTCATTTTGGCATCTCTCTGGGTGGCAAGTTTCGCAGTTGTTCTTGCTCGATTGCGGAACGTGCTGTTCAGTGACTGTTCGGCAGATAAATGCGCAACTGATGCTGGGATAAGCCTTTGCTATCTTATAGAGTCATTGCTGGTGTTGTTTTTGCTGGTTTGTAAGTGTCTACATGTATTTTACATCCTAGCAGTTCGCGCGCCTCTACTCACACAGGTCCTTACATAGTGCAAGCTCACTTATTGCTGTAGCCATTGACGTTGTCTTGTATCGACAGCAATGTCCAAGGGGTGAGTACATAAAGGCTCGAACAAGGGGGTTGGGAGGGGTATCAGGACGAGCTTATACCTAGGAGTGGACAGGAGGGACAACAGTACAATGTGTATGGAGGAAATACTGGATATATCTCTGCTAGGACAATGGGGTAGAGATCAAAGGCATATTGGGTAGATATGTAAAGATTGTAAATCACCGTCGAGAATCAATTGTAACTCATGAGAAACCACAGAACTATATTTACCATTCCAGCATCACATACCTGGCAACTTCGAAAGCCCTATCCAAATTATCAGTATCTTCTCATGAAATTGACTCTCAGGGGAAGAAGAAATGAGACTCACATCCATCAACCTCCTCCTTCGCTTTCACCCCAACACTACACTTATTAGCAACATCCACATTCTGCGTCTTCAACCCCCCGCACGAAGCCCCCATACACCCAGAATTACTGTCCATAGCTCTCTGTAAGCTATCCCCTTTCCACCCAAAGACATAATCCCCGTGTTGGCCGTACCCTGTCGTATCTCCTGTGCTCAACACAAATGGTTGGGAGCCGTCTTCTGGCCATTCTGCTTTATTGTTGAAGGCGGTTGTGTCCCATACAATCTTGTAAAAAATCAGCATACCTTCTGGTTAAGAAACGGTGGAAGTTACCTCGAGCATAATCTGTGGTATCTTGACCGGATGCGTAGAAGGACAAGCACCTCCTACTGAACTACCTGTAAATGTTGCTGGACCAGCTGTTGGATATGCGACGTGGGATTTATGATCTGGTGAGTCGAGGTTTTTGCCGTCCCAGCAGCTATTTACACTGTCAAACCCCTCCCAAGTTTCAGGTTCGTGGCTTAAGGTAAATACGGACTTACGTAGGATAAAGAATATTCGATCTAATACCAGAACAAGGACCAGTAGGCAGCGCTTCAGTATCCAACCGGGCGTCAGCACAGGGAGCGGCGTCGTCTCCCCGAAAATTTGGGCCAGAGTAACAGCGGAAACAGGTTTGGGATTTGAGGCTGGTGGTTGATTTGGTTCGTTTGGATGCGTCGCCTACTAGCATTCGGAAGCCCTGAGATATGATAAATGAAATTAGATTTTGGTTGAGGGATAAGAGGGGGATGGGAAAGGGGTGATTTTACAGGCTTGAAAGCAGTTACGCCGCCCTTCCCTGGTGAGACGTAGTAGACTACAAAACCACCCTTGGTTTGAGTTGTGAAACGGTCGCTGAATAGCAGTCTACGAGGTGTCAGTAACAGCATAATGTGTAAGTAAGATACATAGTGAGGGTAGTTGGATATACCGATTCGGAATCTGAGGAACACGCTTATAACTTCCATTCCTCGCCTTGAAATATAGATTCGCCGTCCAATAGTTGGAAAGGTCCTCTGAATAACTGCATGTAGTACAAGTAGCCAACTCGCCGATATTTGTAGTCGGGATCGAGACGTTGAAAGCGTTTCCACCAACGATTTGGTGCAAGTGCGGTGATGGGAGCTGGCCTGGGTTGACGAGGGGGTCGATTCGATCAATGACTAATTGGGAGCAACCGAAGCGAAGCATGGTGGATCTGCCGCCTTGGGCTTTGGCCAAGGCGGCGAGGAGGAGAGTGGTCCACAGCATGTCGGAGAGTCAATTTGGCAAGGGAAGAATAAGGGGTTGTCTGCAGTACCAAGCCTGGGCAGAAGAGGCGAGAGGCTTGATCTGTTTTTATGGGATACTTACACCGGATTTTGGGTTACTTTTTTCGGTTTGGTAAATGCCGAGAGATGTCAATTTAAATGTTGTCCCTGTTGGGGAGGCTGTCAATATCGCTTGGCGTTTCTAGCCTATAACGATAAACATGAGCAGCCGTTCCGGGCTGGCGTGTGACGTATCAGAGGGCTAGTTCTGAGCTTCAGATTTTACCATATTGCCGGTAAATGATCTCATCATGCGGCTCACACGTGGTGTCTGGGATGCCAGCATGAGGATTGACTCCGATATGCCGTGTGCGAATCCCAGAGCCAGGGATGATTGGTAGGTTTGACAAAATCTTGATGGTGATCTTCCTGAAAAATGATTTATTGGCTCCGGAAGCCCACGTGGGCTAGACTTGTGGTGTGGGTAGCACTATGGAGTGTATTTCTAGAAGCCGACTTTGAGGTTTGCCTATATACCTATATATGGCTGGATGGATCTTCTCCAGAACCTAATCGTCAACTTGAACTGTATCCCCTCACAGGTCATGACTGCTGAATGTGACAAAACAAACCTCTTCCAATATTTTATTGCGTGTCCTAATTTCCTTCTGTATACGAATCGGCCCCTGATAGGCAAGAAAGCCCCCAAAATAATGACCACAATCAAGTGCTTCATCTCTGCCTCGTCCAACCTCTGCGCCCCAAACTGAAGATAAACATCATTCGGCACTCATCATTACAAATACCATACCGCCCCCAACACCAAAGCAGCCGGCAACCCCTGAATCAACAAAATTTTCCTCCCCACCGTAATCCCCCCAAACAATCCAGCAACAACCACACATCCAAGGAAGAAAATCCTCAATTCGTCTCTAAAAGCCGGAACGGGATGAAACGCGCCCCAAGCCAGACCAGCGGCAAGAAACCCGTTATATAATCCCTGATTAGCAGCCAGTGATTTAGTCTTATTCGCGAAATCAGGAGTGAGTTTGAACGCTTTGCGACCGCGGGGTTTTGTCCAAAGAAACATTTCGAGCGCCATGATGTATACATGTTGGACTCCGATGAGGAAGGTGAGTCCTGTTTTTGCTGTTTCGATGAGTGACATTTTGGGATTGTTTTGCTGGGTAATTAAGTGATGTTTGTTTCGGTTGTGTTGGGAGTAGCGTTGAAAATGTCAAAACTGAAAAAGAAGAAGAGGGCTCCTCTTTGTGTGGGATCAAGATGATGAAGTGAGAACAAAGAGCGACGGGCAAAGCGATTGGTCTCGTGTCTCAGAATGTCTCTGTGCCGCAGCCACCCGTGGATCTGACAGGGGTTTTGTCGGTGAAAGGTCTACTGAAGGAATTCCGTCGGTGATTTTTTCAGGTAAGTTCTAGCGTTGCATTTCATCAGGAGTAAAGAGATGGACCTCGGCTCAGGGTTATGTGTGAAGCCATGGTCCGCGAAGGGTTCGGGTTGCCAATCAGATTTGGGTTATTCTCAGGGTTAGGGTTAGGAGTACTTGGCAACTACCGGGTTAGGGTTATGCTTCGGGGTTTGTGTTAATGCGTTTGTCTCATTCTCTTTCTTTCAACTCAAGACAGATACATATTGATAAAATTGACATCTTCTTTTTGGACTAAGACTTTTTAAAGATTTAAGATCCCAAAAGACGGTAATGGAAGCTTAGATCGTGAACTCAGTTTTTGCCCACATTGTTTAGCGCTGCCAGTGACATCATCCGAGACAGCGATCAACTCCGACCACAATAACATAAAACTTCCATGTCCAGATATTCATCACACCAAAAATGAGGACGATTTCCACCATCAGAATACCAAAAACCATGGCACCAGCAACCCAACGCCGTCAACCCTCCCGGACAGCAAAACTCTCCACCACTCCCCCAAACCCCGGAAATTTGGCCGTCATGTTGATCAAGGAAGAACCACCATCAGATGATGACCTCCCACTCCTAAAAGTCAAGCGATCACCCCTATCAGATGTCATCCCTCCCAAGAAAAGACATAAAACCGAATCTCCTACCTCCCTCACCTCTATCCCGCCCATCACCAGCGACTCAACCTCCCTCTCAAGCAAAAAACTCCTCGCCTACACAAAACACACCGACCCCTCCGGTCCCTTCCCCCTCTTCCCGCATCCAACCCCCTCCGACTGTCTTTTAGCCCTCAATATCCTCTCTTCCCTTCACGGCGCCCGCCATCGTCCAAAACCTGCCACTTTAAAAGCCCCCTCAAACAGAGCAGGCTGCGGTGATTCCCCTTCGGTCCTAGACGCCCTAGTCCGCACAATTCTGTCTCAAAACACTTCCGATCAAAACTCTTCTCGCGCAAAGAAAAGCATGGACACCATTTATGGGAGAAGCGATAATTGGGATGCCATAGTCCAAGGAGGCCAAGCAAAACTGGAAGAAACAATTAAATGTGGGGGATTAGGTGCTGTTAAATCAAAATGCATTTACAATCTGTTACAGGAAGTCAAAGCAAAGCATGGGGAATACAGTCTTGAATCATTGAGAAAAATAGACGATAATGATATGGTGATGAAGGAGTTACTTGGGTTCAAAGGAATAGGCCCTAAAACAGCCAGTTGCGTCATGTTATTCTCGCTCGGAAGAGAAAGTTTCGCTGTTGATACGCACGTTTGGAGAATTAGTGGATTGATTGGGTGGAGGCCGGGGGGAGCAACGAGGGATGAGACGCATTTGCATTTGGATAGGAGGATACCGGGGGATATGAAGTTTGGGTTGCATGTGCTGATGGTTACGCATGGGAAGAGGTGTGAGGAGTGTAAGGCGGGGGGTGTGGTAAAGGGGAGGTGTAAGTTGAGGAAGGCGTTTGAGGGGGCTGTGGAGGATAGAAAGGTGAAGGAGTGAGTGATTCTGTGGCAGTATCCAGTCTGTGCTTTGAGTGTATTTACTTTGATAAAGGTAACAGTCTTGTATGGTAATGAGGCATTCTTGCAAAAATCAAGCGGCCTGCAACGCATTGACTGCTTGTTTATCCCTTCTGCAATGCTTGGGTAGCCATCAGAGTCCACCCGATACACCTGGCCGGCAGTTGCACTGATAAGTCGTGAGAAGTGAAAGAAAAGAATGATGCCGGCATGTACCCGGGAGACGGGAGCCTGCTTGTGGCCACTTGCACCGTTTGCGCCTGCCATGTTTGCACTCTCCTTCCATTGAAGTTTTCAAGGCACAATTTGAAAGGCGAAAATTGCTCGATTTTCCCCGGGCCAAAATCTGTTCCCTCAAGCAACACCGGCGAAACCCGCACGTTTGTGATCATCGAAAAGAGTGAGCATAAAGATAGGTGGATGATCGGGCTATTTCTGCTTATTTTTATCGCAAGGCTGGGTTTATTAATAATGAGAATTTGATCAACAGAGCACAACGACCAGTACCAGCAAAGAATCCTAACGAGACATGCCCTCCTCCTTTGAAGAAACGGACATCCAACGAAATGCACCCCCAGAGGATCGTCTTCATGTACCTTCCAGTGCGAGAACTTCAGAGCCCGAACGCCGCCCCGAAACTCGATCGAGAAATGAGGATGCCGGCAACACAGGGAATTCACCGCCGGTAGTACTCACTGAAATTTCATCATGGCTGAAGATCTTCCCGAAGATCCTATGTTGAAGAGATTGACGGCGATGCAAATTGCTCAACATGTGCAGAAGGGACGGTTTGAGGGAGAACGATTCGCTAAGGCTGAGCCTGTCGGGACTGCTCAGGGAGAGGATGGACAGAACGCTCCAGCTGACCAAGATGAAATTGGGGAGAAGGGTTGGCTGAAGTTGGTCCTCTCCCGACGTCTGGACAGTACACGCCCAATGCACCCGTATTAAGAAATAGAGTTATCAAGAGACGGCCGCGAAGGCGTGTATGGGATGGGTTCGATGATATAGGCATGTTTTCTGATTCTGATTAGGTGTAAAATCCCTTTGCATTTGGGGAGCTGAATTGGTTGGTATGCTCGGTACAGAACAGATAACATATTGTTGGGGGAGTATGTCGCTATCTTGACGGAATAGAAAAGATTAATCTCAGCCACCATCAAATCTTCCAGACGTGACTTATGTTTCGTTCCGGCCATTTTGACAGTGTTCAAGTGTCAGGCAATTTACACTTTTCTCCGCTCATTTGGCCGGCATGGTGCACCCATCATATACCCAAACATCCACCCTGAGCTCTTAGGGATCAATTGATGCATGGTGGTTTCTATCTCAAGATTGTGAGGGCCAGTGTACTGCCAAATCTAGACTGTGGCTTTAAGCCCCCTCGTAGTTTCTCTCGTATCTATCCACTCATCTATCTGATGGGCGGTCAACTGTCTTGATTAGCCTCTTTTTCTGCTACGTAGGTATCGTAAATATGGAGAGTAGACCTCGAATTTCCCAAAACTAAACAAATTGTCCTTGTTCCTCTGGGAACGCCCCTTTTGTTAGTTACAGCTTGGCCTTTTATTTGGCCTTGGCGTGCTTTAGCTATCTTTTAAAGGCTACATAGGGGATTCAGAATTGAATGGATCCGATATTGTAACGTATATGTTTTTTGGGATGAGGATGATGGTGAATCGCTTGATCGGTTAAAGATTTGGATCACAGAGAATGGCTTTGCTCGGTGTCGTTGTAACTGTCTTGGGGTAATATTTACAGATGTAGAAAAACTGGAAGAAGTTTCCTTCTTGTCGGTATATATAACACTCTGTAATCTTCTTTGTCTGTGTTGAATCATTCCCCATCTGGCTCTAAATACTACTAATCATCAATAAGCCTACCAAAACCACCAAAACCAACACCATCCGACCAAATTCCGGGTATCAAAGCTCTGAAAGCAACATAATTAACACCAGCCGCTAACGAAACAAATGGAATAGTCCAAATCGCTATGGCTTTGTTGAGGATGGCTATTAAAGTGATGAGCGAACATAACCACGCCACCAAGGGATTGAAGAACTGGTTGGGGAAGGCTTCTGCGTAGAATGCCAGGATCGTCGCACCAAACTGACAGAAAAATGCTAAGTACCACCATTTTTGGGGTTTAAACTTTTGCCAGAGCCATTGTTTTGAGCTGAAGTTGGGAGAGGGTGTTTTTGGGAGGGCGAGGGGTTGAAATGAGACGTTCCCGCCCTTCAGGTGCTTTCTTGCTGTTTGCTCTGTTTGGCGGTTCGTCAAGTGTTGGGGATTAGTGATGTTGGCCGAGGAAAAGTCGAGAGTGATTGCTGATGCAATATGAAGAAAGGATTTTAGCCTTGTGGGTATCTCGCGGTGTTCGAGTGGGAGGTTGATTTGTGCCGAGAGGGAAATTATATACATGGCTAGTGTCCACAGGAGAAGGGAGATGGTGAGGAGGACTAATTGCATGTAAGAGAACCCCCATTGGTAGATCTAGAGTTATTGTTAGTTGCCCGGGATCTTGGGTTGTAAGAAGAGGGTGGTTTGGTGGTTCTTACGTCAGGGATGGGTTGGCACAGGCCATTTTCGGCAATGTATTGGATGGAATAAGTCTTGTTTGCGTAGTTGTAGGTTGTGTTGAGATCGTGGGTGATAGATAGTCAACCAAACGCTGTCCTCGGCTGAGTACAGGTACTCTTTTACCATGTAGTTGGGGTGCCAGGATATGTTGAGAGAAGGTGGGGAGATCGGGATTGCGTTGTCGCCATAGCCCCATTTGGAGTAGGTTTTGTTTAGCCCGCTGCGTCCATTTTCTCTGACATCTAGAAATGATTTAACAGACGGCGGCTTGAAAGAGACTAGGTAAGAAGAGTGGACTGACATTGGTATACTAGCTCGGACATATGACAGGGTGTCCAGCTGCTGTCATTACAACCGTACTTAGGTACGGTAAAATGGCCCGGGCTGTATGCCATGGGTGGTAATATTGGGTCACGGTTGGATATTCTATCTGGGTAGGAAGTAGCAATGTCAATCTCAGTAGCGACCCAACAATTAGAGTTAATTACCGCGGATAATACCTACAGTTTGGATAGGAGTTGTTGGGTTCGTACTCAACAATCAGGTCGTCAGTCAGGTTGAGTCTGGAAGCGTCATGAATGATGTATTCCACGTAATTGAACTCGCTGAACTTGACGTATGTCTTGGCCTCTCCGGTGGACTTGTTGTCAGTGGCGATGAAAGCGGCGGTTTTGCCAACGTACCCCGTCATGGAATTAACTGCTGTTGGAAACATCAGGATAAATGTCAAGGATAGGAAAACGAAGGCCATGAAAATCTTTGATCGGAGAGATCTGTAAAACGTTCGGTCGGTAAGAATTCGGCATATGGCGAGAAACGAAGAGTCTTGGATGATAAAAACGGTCGAAAAGGCGTCATAGGTTATGAACTCCATCTCCATCGACCTGGCAACGAAGTTTGAAACGGTTTTCCAGGTTAAATAGGCGAATAAAGCTTGTCCTTCACGGCCAACCACGAGATTACAGGCAATATCCAGAATTTTGGCTTGGCCAAAAGAAAGGGATCCCATGCGTATTGTAATCTGAAAAAAGCCCTCTCTCGTCCAGCCCCGGGAGCCAATATCAAATGGATTGAATGTGTCGTCGTAGGCAT
The DNA here is from genome assembly GCA_033297215.1 of Podospora fimiseda. NCBI lineage: Eukaryota > Fungi > Ascomycota > Sordariomycetes > Sordariales > Podosporaceae > Podospora > Podospora fimiseda. The sequence continues at coordinate 25,910 of MU865428.1, forward strand.
AAGCGGTTCCAGTATTAGAAAGCCAAGGGGATGTTTCCCATAGTTGAAGCAGAATGAGAAAATAAACAAGTACAGATAACCAGGCGAAGTAAAGAGTAAACCGGCCAAGACGTGCCCATCGGATTGCCTTGACATGTGCTAAAGCTGTTTGGAATATTTTCCATGTTGTGTCGGTTCTGGATCGAGGAGGGGTTTTGGTAGTTATTTGCGAAATATTGACCGTGGGTCTCTTGGTATCGAGACTGAAGTTGTCTTTCAAGTTGTCTTTGGACACCATGTTGAGAATCCAAAAGGCAGCAGGACAAACCACCAAACGGCGTCCCAAAAATTTGGTTGAGCATCAAGCCCATATATAGGTGTTTTCACCCCTGACGTGGTATGCGGTGGTGCAGAAGGGCCGCATATGGGGGCCTAGAGGTTCATCAATTATAAAGCGTTTGTGACACAAAGGACGATTTCCTCCCCGAAACGTACAAAAAACGTGTTATTCCTGCTTACCGGCTATTATCATAATTTGTTGATTACGAGAACCAAAATTTGGTGCTTACATGAGGATGGACCATATATGTACCCTCAATTCACTACCTATTCTCTCCTCTCCAACCTTCAAGCCTATATAATAAACGTTTTGGCCCCCAATCTAATCGCCCTAGATCCTCAAACACAAAACCCGACTTCGTAACCTGTTCAAACAAGAAAGAAATCACAACTCTCGGTCCTACCCATAATCTCCCCGTCCATAATCCCATCACAAAAAGCCTCCCCAATAAACTGATATCTCCTTTCATCACCCTCAACCGGCCTCAAAACAAACGGAATCCTTCCTCCGCAAAACACAACCACAACATCACCTTCCTTGCACTCGCTCGGTCCCATCCCAAGATATCCGCTATCCGTCAAAAACGGCCTCTTTCCCTCAGTATACTCCATAGACTGCCACCAAAGCAGCTGTCCACTCGTGCCCTTTTCAGTATACCACGCAATCTTTTCCTCCTTGACAGCTTCATCCGTCTCCTCTGCTGCCTCCACCATGAGCTGCATCGATTTGGAATAGATTTGAAAATACTCCTTTGCCGTATCATCAGCCCGATGCTTGTCTTTCTCTGGAGTCCAAAACATATCTGCAGTAGGCATTCGCCACCATGACTCTTCTCGTCGTTCAGGTGTGTGAAAAGCCTGTTGAGGGTTAAGCTTGTCTTTTTCCACCGCCTGTTTGATAAAACCACTGAGTTCTGTCATATACTGCACGAAACGGGAAGCATCGTATCTCGTTGGAGTCCAAGCGTCACCAGGAGTAGCAGCTTCGATAGTCCCAACGACAAACCCTCTGAGCCCAAGAATTTTCGGGTTATTATCAGGAACCGCAACCGGCTCAGGTTTGAGTCGCTCTCCACAAGCGGCAAAGAAGTGTTCATCAACCGCTTCATGGATCTCATAGTAAGAAAGCTTGAGTCCCGATCGCCAGTCAGCCACCCAAGTCGGCAAATGATCCCTAATCCCCGCAAGTTTTGGAAACTGCGAGAAACACAATGCATCAATTCTTCCACTCGTCCCATTCGTAATCATGACCCTCGCAGCATCCGTCAAAATCCTGGCAGTCACCTCATCGTCCCTCATCCCCGTATAATCAGGCACAATGCCCAAAGCCTCCGCATCAACAGCCAACCCTAACAATGAATAAATCCTATCCCTATGCTCCTTGGCCGTCGTCACATACCTCCCAGCATACAAATTTCTCAAAAGCGCAAGCAACCTATCACCCGTAGAACCCTCCACCCCCTTCATAAACTTCTGTCTCCTAACTCTACAATGAAACAGCCTATTCGTAGGCGGATCAAAGACTGCCAACTCGTCCATCTCCTCCATCGTAATTCCAATCTCCTCAGTAAACTTGTGCATTGTATGCGCCCTGCAAGAAGCCTGCAAGGCCATAACAGACAACTGCACAAGCTCCGCAACGAGACTCTCCCTCCCACAAACAAACAAAGTCTCCTTACACAAACAAAACTCCTGAACCGTCCAAGCCCGTCCGAACCAACCCCTCTGAAACCACTTATCCATCTCTTTTAAAATCGGAGGAAATTTTTCCAGTGCTTTCCCAATAACTTTACTCTGAAACTCCGTAGTAAATTCCGAAGTTTCCGGATCGACATTATTCATCGCATTAAGATAAGTCTGTAATTTCTCCTTTGTGAAATAACTTTCAACGTTTAAATCCCTAGCTGTTTGCCCCACTTCCCTAAAAGCCTGCATGACTTTATCAGAGTCATTTTCTTCCGGTCCAAGCCAAACTAGCACTTCAGAAGCGGTAGAGTAGATTTGTCCCATAAGACCTACTTGATGGGCTTTTTCGATTTGATCTCCTTGGTTTATACAGATTTGATCGATCCAGAGAATCATTGGTTCGCCAGAGGAAAAATCATGTGCTGAACGGAGGTTGTGAAGGGCAGTGAAGAGGGAATGCGTGACGGGGATTTTTAGGTATTCTCTCTCGCCTTCGGTGTCGTGATACTTCATGAGTGAAGAACGTTTGTCAGAGGTTTCTCGTTTGACTAGGATGCGATGGGTTTTGGTGTCGTCGCCCCAGACGTAGGAGAGGGCTTTGAATGGTTTGGAAGGGGAAGAGAGTGGGGTGACGAAGATGCGGCATATTAGTTCTGAGGAGGTGTCGTCAGAGGAGTCGGAGGAGGGTGGGGACGGAAGAGGCGGATAGAGTTCTAGGAGACGAAACTCGGGGATTTTTTCGTCTATGTGGCTTTTTTGGTAGGAGAACTCTTGGAATGAGTTGAGGGCTTTGAGCTTGATGCGAGTGGTGTTGTTCATTGTGGCATTGATTGTGAGGTGTGAGTGGTTGTTTGTTGTGAAAATGGAAGGAAGTTGGGCTTTTTGGGTGTTCAGCTGAGCTTGCCAAGACAGTTAGTTATTTATTCTTGGCATTGGTGGATTTCCTCTTTGAATTATTGGTGTAAGAGCTGCCCCTCTTTGTATTATGAATTCGATATGGTGCATGCTCGTTACGAACTTACGGCCGTATTATACTTCCCCAAATATCGACAACAGATCTTCTGTTGACATCCGTGGTACTGTCATCGAGTTTCTTATCGCCGGCTCAAACTGACCAACAGCTGCCATTCCCCTCTGCACCTTCTTGAAAGCATCCATCAACGCAGCATCCTCTTTATACCGAACACTTAAACTTCCAACCCTCTTCCACGGTCTCTCATCTGCTTCACACTTTGTCCACTTCCCATCAAGATATTGTTTACCATTCACCTCAGCCGGCGGCGGCACTTTTCCATGCAAGACATAATCCCGCACCACTTTGGCCACACAGAGTGAAGCGGCAGAGCCAACTGTGCAATGTCCTTCAGCTTCAAGCTCAATCAATCCTGCGTCTTTGAAGCGAAGCGACATCTTGACAGCCGCAAGAAGTGGCGTTACAGGATCGAGTGTGGTGCTCATGAATAAAATCGGAAACGACGTGTTGATCTGTGCTCTCCCGTTGCTGGATTCAATCCATTGTTTCTCAACCTCATACTCCAACCTGTACGGCTTGGAAATATCCCACCCGTTGCATTGCAACATGAGTCCAAGCCAAATATCTGTAAACTGAGACGTCTTGGCCATCTTTCCAAAAGCATCTCGAATCTGTGGGATTGTTAAGTTCATCTGCCCAAACGTACGTCAGCAACTCTCCAACCACTTGGAAAGGCAGATAGATATGCTCACCCGATGTCCCTCATCCTTATCCCCACACATAATCGCCCTTTGAGCATCACTAACCACATTAAACGGCAAATTCCCGCCCGGTAACAAACACAACAACCTTCTATCCCCGAACATCACACTCAAATCCCCATACCTTCTCTCCTCCAAAATCCTCAACACCTCTGCCAAAGCCGGCCATGTCAAGACAGGCATCTTTAAAGTCCCAAAAATAATCAACCTAAAATAACTTTTTCTGAGCACAACAGGATAAAACCACTTTGGATGCGTAAAAGTTATTGGCCCTTCTTCAGCATCATCCAACTCTCTCAAAACCCTCTCAAACCTCTTTTTCATCCCCTTTGTATCTTCCCCCTCTTTCCAAAAAGCACAATCCTTTTCAACACCAAAACAATACTCAAAAAACCTCTCCCAAATCTCATCAGCATCCAACAAACTCTCCTTCCAAATTTCTTTTTCGTAATAATCAGAATCCACAACCCCATCCAACACCACCCTCCCCACTCGATCCGGAAACATTTTTGCAAACGTCATACCCAAATAAGTCCCATACGAAAACCCCCAATAATGCAATTTTGCTTTTTCCCTTTTATCTCCTTTGAACTTGACTGATGACTGATCCCAAGCATCAATAATCCCCAACATATCCCTAGCCACATATTTTGTTCCCACATACTTGATCACCTCTTTTCCTCCCTCCCGACATAAATCATTCACCGCCTTTTGTCCACTACTGAGATATTTAAGAGAGACATCACTATCATTCATGAACCCATAAGCAGATTGTACCGTCTCAAATTCAACTCGTCTCATAAACCCTGCACTCGCTGGTTCGTGCTTATTCGCCCAACAATCAGCCAAAGGAGTACTATACCCCACTCCCCTTGGATCAAACCCCAAAATAGATTGATCTTCTCCAAAGACGTCTTGAATTTGTTTCCCCACCAATAAAACGAGTTGATTACCTGATCCTCCGGGGCCTCCGGGGTTTATTAAGAGGGGCGGTTTGGAAGAGTTTGTGCCGGGGAGGAGTAGTAGTGCAATAGATACTCTTGATGCTGAGTTTGAAGAAGTATAAGTCATGGGGAGGGATAGACGGGCACAAAGGAAGTTGTATGGTAGAAAAGAGGGGTAGCAGGGATGCCATTTCAGTTGAGGGGATGAAGGGATCTGGGGAGGTTGTTAGAAAATAAGAGTCATGAAGAATTGGGGGTATACAGACTGATTCCCAGGGATTGTTGGGGTCATATTCTGATGTTGCTGTTGATGATGATGACGATGGGATTGATCCGAAATCCCAGAACCGGATGTTGGGAAGCGAGCCGAGGAAGAGAATGCCAAAGAGGATTGATGTGATGGGAATGAGGGTGGTGGACGGGCCACGACGACGTGGTGTTTCCGCCGGACGGTAATTGATGATTGCTTCTTTCTCCATGATATGATGTTGGAGTTGAAATCTCAGCTTCATTGTTGAGGATCAGATCAGTTTATCCCCAGAAATCCCCCGCACCCCGCACAAATAAACCAGGCAGCAATCCCACCTTATCCTCAGGATCAACACGGGACGGAAACATTAACGAGGCCGTATATCCGTAAATTCAATGACCAAAAACAAAACATAAATCAGGGATATCATAGTACACTTTGCTTCCATGCATCCATCCTTCCAAACCCAACGCCTCGCCACTTTAATCCTACATTTACACACGAAACCCCAAAACCATCTCTCAAGCCATAAATTTTGTCTCTCCCTGTTGAAACAACCAATCTCGACTAGCATCCATCATAAAATCTGTTATGTTGTTGAACTCTCCATGAGCAATCCCATGAGCAGATGGAGGCCCTGGCATATTGCTCAGGCCGGTACTAACTCCAGGTCCATTCATATCAGCAGACGCAACCTGCGGCCCAATTGACAGTTTCGGCATGTTGAAAAAGTCAAACATATCAAGAGAGTCCAACTCATTTGTAGCCGGTGTCCTCGAAGGAGTGACGCTGGCCACCCGGCTGTGCCATCCACCTCCGTGACCGACCGCACTCCCATGACCATGACCGGCATCCACACCGCCAGGTACATGCCTCGGTTGACGACTAATCAAAAAATCGAGGTCAAATGCCGTGCGGCGCATGTCTGCCAGAATCTTGACAATGTTTGGCGTGTCACTTCCACCCTGTTGTTCATTCTCACGATGCTCATCCAAGACACGACTCAAAAGATTGCAATACCGAGCCGCCACGGGCCAGTAACGTCCCATCTCACGGAGCGTGTCGACAAAGAAGCGGATTCGAGGACTAATCTGGTTCTCAACAGTACTGCCATGCACCAAAAGTACCCGAGCAGCCACCCACAGGGTGAAAGCAAAAGGAGGACCAAGCTTCGCAAGAAACCAATGATTGATGACAAACTCACCGAGGGCGGCAATATTCTCTACCGCTTGATGGCACCGTTGGGCGGCACTATAGCTGGACGTAAAGATTTCGGAACGAGTGGTAGGATATGCGGCCGACGAGTGAAGTCTGATCACGGCGGTATGGTAAGTTGCGTGAAGCATCACCCAGCTGCAGTTGACATTCTTGGCTGATCCTGCCTGAAACATCTTTGCCATATTGCCGTACTCGCCTGTCAAGTTGAACTTCCACGTCGCCAGCATGCTATCGAGGTCTTTGTAGCGCCTCTTCCACCGTTCGACGTCTGAGGGCGCAGCAATATCGACGGGCTGCTTGAGGAAGGTGTGGATCTTGGAAAAAATGCTCAAAATCTCGACGTAGTGTCCAAAAGCGCCCAGGTTCTCAGGATTGTCGCCAGGTTGAAGAGATAATCTAGATATTCTCCCCAATTCTGCGTGGAACCAACGGGTCTCGACTTTCTGGTTTTTGAACCACAACTCATCACGGCACGGCAACGTGCGATCAATCTCTCTATCGTCGAGCGCAAACTCGAATGCGGTGGCTATTGTTGCGTAACGGTCAAGCAGGTATACCATCCAGAAAAGACGTCTCCGAGATTCTTCTTCCACAAAGTCCTGCGGCTCGGGAAGGATCATGGCTCGCAGCGTATATATGGATGGCTGAGTGGGTGCCACAGAGAGGGAGTTGCTCTCGACGGCGAGCCCGAGCTGAACAACAGCTCTTGTGATGATTGCCATGATGTTCCAGCCTGGGGGTCCATTACCGCTCCCGCAGAGATCCAACGCCAAGATGACGAGAGCCTGCAAAGACTTGACTGACAGATTCTCCATTCCATAAAGCAACACCTTTCTTTTGGATGCCTCATGGTACCGCTGCCGGCTTTCATCAGTCAGCCTTTCATCTGTCGAATACCGCAACGAAGTGGCAACAATTGCGTGCAGGACGATCTTGTCCACCTCGCTCGTCCTTGCAGGCCCGAAAAGAGAGTCAAATGTAGATTTTCGATGCAAAATCGGACACCACGTGTTGATGTGCTTGAAGTAAATCTCAACAAGCGAATGCAACATGTCGTACGGTGGTAGATCTTGGTCTATTGACATTTGGCGCGGTTGGGGTGGAGGAAGGGCGGGAGGCGAGTGAATTGGGGCAAGTGATGGTGCCGCACGCGCATAATATTCTGGTCCAGAAGAGCTATGCCCTAGTAGCGGTGGCAGATGTGTGCGAGGCGACATGGCACTCATCCCGCGGTACCCATCATGGAACCCCGGGGCCGACCCGACTGTTGGAACCGGCGCGGGCAAACCAAAGTCAACCGACCTGGAGGACCTTTGCAAGAACGAAACCGTCTCGGCCTGTGATATCCTTAGCGGATCCGAGCCAGTGCGGGAGAATATTGACTGCAGAGCAGGTTCTCGTGGTGTACTACGGTCGCTGCTGAGGCTGGTATGGCTTCCCTTGACGCTTCCCTGCGAGGTTGAGATCCTGTGATGCGAGCTGGTGCTGGGGCCAGTCGCATCTCCACCCGACGTGCTTGAATTGTTGGTCAATGTCTGGAGAAGATCGGCGTGTATTCGTACGTTCTCTTCGTGGATCCGCAGGCTCTCCTCGTGTTGTCGAATCTTGGTTTCTAGCTTGTCGAGACGTTGTTCTAGCTCTCGGCCGTACCCAGCCCGTAGGCCAGGTTTCTTTCGTTCCTTGTATTCGCAGTTGGCATTGTTGCGGCTGCACCATCCGCAGGCCGGCTGCGCTCGATCACATTTGACCTTTCGTTGCTTGCAAAGCTCACACCTAAGTAGGGAAATGGTAAATAAGGAATAATTATCCATTGTAATTGCTACTTACGACACAGAGATTGGCCTCTTTCTCTTCCCCAGACGTGCCTCCTCATTATCATCATCGTTGTCTAGATCATCGCCGTCGCCGTCCCCGCTGTGGTGGGCTCCGTCATCGCTGTGGTCTGGCGCTGCGGGGTCGGCAATGGTGGGCGTATGGAGGATGGTCGGAAATGCCGTTGAGGATTGACTATAACCGTGACCATAACCGTGGTGGTGGTGGTTATCGGCGGCGGTGCCAGTAAACCTAGAAGCTTGGGCCTGCATCATGTCGATGCCGGTGGATGGCGGCCAGAGCTCCTTCAGGCCGAAGCCTGCCAACCTGGAACGCAACGGCGTCACTCGGTTGGAATTGTCCAGGCTTCAGAGGTTACCAGGTAAGGTAGTGGAGAAATTGGTGAGACACCGCTGAAAGCACCGGCGAGTTCGGTGTTTTGGTCCCGAGCCCACGTGCAACGGAAACACGGCAGACAAAATACGACTCGCCGTATTCGGGCCCCGGGGTAATTTTGAGCAAAAAGAGCGAGTTTGAGGAATCGAGTCCAAGAGCTAACTACCTAAACAAAAGAGTCAGGAGTGGAGAGTCAAGAGGGTCTCGGCCATTTTATCACCGTGTTTCGGCCTTGTCGTCGTTCGTTGTTCTTTTGGCAGCAGCTAATTGAATTGGCCGGTCGGATGTTTAACTCATCCATGGCTTTGTTAGAGCGGGCGTCGGTTGGAGTGGAAATAGAGACCGGACACTAACAGTGGGGTTTTACCATACTTTCCATCGACCCCTCACCTCCCCGTCATCCCCTCCTTCCCAGTTTTCAATCATTCCCAGAACTTTGGGAATCTGGGGTGGCAGGTGCAGGTGTGAGAGGCCGGTGAGCGGCGTGTGGGGGGACAAAAGTCACAAAAGGTGTCTGGAGGGAAATTGCGGAGAATAATGGATGGTTGCACATGGGGAGATGGAGGTGTCAATCTCACCCCTCCTGCTACACTTCAGTGTACTTCGGTAGGCTGCCACCAAAGGCCCCTGGGGGCCACAACCACAACACTCTACAAAGCGGTACAGCGGCGCAACAACGGTGCAACCAACCGCTGACCCAACCCCGTGGATGGGGGATCAAAGAAAGTAGTTGTTCAGATTTGCAAATGTATGAAAGACGTTCTCGTCACCCGGACCCGAATCCTACCAATCCTTTTACTGCAAGCCACACCCAATTCACCGCCGGAGGCGTCAACACTGTCCGTGGGTTACTGCATGTCAGCCTGGAATCTCTCGATACGAAATAGGCACGAGGATCATCATGGTCCACGCCAACTTGTAAATGGTGGTAGTGTGGGAGCAAGAGGGGAAACTTTTACATCTCGGATATTGTTGGTTCCATTTTGGGAATGACGTTGGATCTTCCAACAACCTTCGGTCAAGTCACATAGCTTGATGCTTCTTTTTCTGTCTTCTTTCTTTTTCTTCCATGCTTCAGAACTGGTGCATCCACCACGGCCACTAGTACCACCAAGACCACCACCACCACCTTCATACCGTTCCGACAGATCTACGGCACTCGCATGCTGTCCGAGATCTCATGCCGTCTGGGTCATCCACGTGCCTGAATAGTGCAGTCCTCGGATACAAAAGGCCCAATGATGACCTGCAGCCTTTTCTTTTTCCGTCACTACTGTATGTGCGTGCTCAGCGTGGACAAGGTGATTGTGTGGGTGAGTGAGAGCGGTGAGCTCGGCGCAACAAATACGGAATACTACCAATGCAACCCAATCACTCACTTTTCTTTTGGGCCTGACGCATGCCTCTCACTCATAACGAGCCGGAAATATGTCCAAGCGCTTCCTCGGCACAAGACCAAACAGACGAACATCCGACGACATGCTTACTATTTTTTGTTGCGAAGAGATTAGGAACCTCACTTAGAACCGCTATTCTAGGTCTTGTGGCTGCTTCTCCTCACTCCTTGGTGCTGTTCCTTCAAGCCCGGTGTGGCATCTCCGCCGCACCCAAGCAGGTGTCATGGACCATGTGGTTGGTTCCAATAAGAGGACGTGGAGGGTGAGACATGTTATCGAACGGAAGACGCGGGATATGTTGCTGTTAGTCGCTCGCCGCGGCAAGAAAAACATAATTCCGTTGACGAAAATGGAACTTTTTTTTTTCTTTTCTTTTTTTTGCTTCGTCAAACCGACACTCGTCCCGTCACTCGTCGCCATTCTCTCGTCACCACATCAGAAAGGGTGCCTTAGCGCTACCCCAGCTCCCAATATGTCATGCTCTTCCCCCCAAATTCCCTCCCGATGTAGAACAAGTTTCCTTGCATTAGGTGGGGTACGGTGGTGGTCTGTCTTTGTTGTTCGTCACATGTAGAGGAGCCAGCGAGGCCATGCCTCTCCACTTGAGACGTCCCGAAGAGTTTCATAGCATCTCGTCCCAATCCAAAACTACCTCATATCAACAGCAACGTCGGGATATCAGTGCCCGACCAGTTTTCGTCTCTCTCCCTTGCAACCTTGACAGTGAAATCTTGCCCCTTGCTGTTGCTGATGCCCCACAACTAAAGGGTCCGGCGGGAATCGGGAAAGACAAGCATCTACCAAACCAGGCATCAGGGCTACCTACTAGGGAAACGAAGGCTGCGGTGGCTGGAAAGATCCGGTCTTCTTTGCTAGGGACGTATTAGCAGTTGGATCGCCCGGTTTAACCCACTCCCTGCCAAGAACTACCGTGGGCGCTAGATATCTACTTAGATCACTTGCCCCCAAGTTTCTGGGAGGTATTTGTTCCAACATTTCTGTCCTTCTCATCAGTCCGGTCAAAAGGAGAAATAATGGTTGGTCTAAGAGAGTTCCCAACTATCAAGGCCGTCCGGTCCTTTGTGATCGGCGGTGTTGGTTCCGGTCAGTCCCCCAAAGTAATCTTACATCCCTATCATCACCAGTCCAAAGGTCTGACATATCAGCAGGCGGTGACTATCACAACGTCAAAGGAGGTCATTGGTAAGGCCTCAGAAGCTCTATGATCATCTGAAAGCTTTGGCTGACTTGTTGACTTGGACAAGGCTCATTGATACGCCCATATCGACGCCGTGCTCACAATGGGAAAAGTATCGAGCTTCAAGGACAAGCTGGGGCATCAATGTTCTCGGATCATTCTTTGTTGAGATCGAGGCCACCGATGGCACCGTTGGCTTCGCAACAGGGTTTGGAGGTACGTTATCATGCTCCTACCTGACAGACATGGTCGGTTCAAGGGTTCTTTTGCTGACAACATTGCTCAAGGTCCTCCTGCTTGCTGGCTTGTCCATCAGCACTTTGAACGCTTCTTGATCGGGGCCGACCCTCGTAACACCAACCACCTATTTGAGCAAATGTACCGTGCCTCCATGTTTTATGGCCGCAAGGGTATCACGGTCGCCGTCATCTCGGTCATTGACCTCGCCCTCTGGGATCTCCTCGGAAAGCTTCGTGGCGAGCCCGTCTACAAACTCATCGGAGGGAGCACAAAAGACCGAATCAACTTTTACTGCACGGGTCCAGACCCTCCAGCGGCGAAGAAGATGGGATTCTGGGGCGCCAAAGTGCCGCTACCATACTGCCCAGAAGAAGGCCATGTCGGCCTCAAGAAAAACGTCGAGTTTCTTCGCAAACACCGAGAATCGGTCGGTCCCGACTTTCCCCTGATGGTCGACTGCTATATGTCCCTAAATGTCCCCTACACCATTGAGATTGCCAAGGCTTGCGAAGACCTCAACATCAATTGGTGGGAGGAGTGTCTCAGCCCCGACGACACGGACGGGTTCGAGCAGATCAAGCGCGCTCATCCCACCCTCAAGTTCACGACGGGTGAGCACGAATACTCTCGCTACGGGTTCCGCAAGCTCATCGAGGGACGCAACCTCGACATCATCCAGCCAGACGTCATGTGGGTCGGGGGGATGACAGAACTCCTCAAGGTGGCGGCCATGGCAGCTGCTTACGATATTCCCGTCGTTCCACACGCGAGCGGTCCGTACAGCTATCACTTTGTGATCAGCCAACCTAATACTCCGTTCCAGGAGTATCTGGCCAACTCGCCCGACGGCAAGAGTGTGCTTCCAGTCTTTGGAGACTTATTTGTCGACGAACCAATCCCGACCAAAGGATTCTTGACGTCGGCGGACCTTGACAAACCTGGATTTGGGTTGACGCTTAATCCTGCTGCTAGGGCCAAGCTGATCCCGAGCACTTATTTGTTGACCATTCCTACCAATTCTCTGCCTCCTCCGACGAATGAGTCGGAAAGTAGGCAGGCCAATGGGGTTGTTGATGGCCTTGCTTCAAAAGTTGGTGAGCTGACAACTGGTTAGTTTTTTTTTTGGTCGGGAAGGCCAGTCGGGTCGGATGGTCTGGGGAGATTGTGTTTTTTTTTTTTTTTTTCGGTAACTTTTTTTACTTTCCTTTTTCTTGTTCCTTTAATTTATACCTGGAATCCAAAATTGTCTGGATTTACAAATACGAACTCATCCCATCACCTTCCTTCATCAATAGGTAGCAGTGCTGATAGGTAGTGGTGTGCTTGCAATTGCTGGCATGATCCCAGGTGCTCCCCCCACTTTGGCTGCTGACGTCATAAGCCACGGCACAACAGGAACAAGTCCCGGGTCTTGGTTCAATCAGGGCAGAAATTCCAGTTTCCTATCTCGGGCAGATATTGATGTGGTGTATCCCAAACCTTACCCGGTTTCCGGCGCCCGATGCCAGATGCTGCCGATGGCCGTGTGTGTGTGTGTGTGTGTCGTTTTTCCGATGGATGGGGATGGCCGATAAAAGCCGTCCCGTCTGTTCTTAAAATGGTGGAGTTTCAGGGTTTCATCCGTTCTTCTGCTGCCCAAAGTAACCTTGCTGGGCTCGCTGTAATTCAACCCCGAGATTGGTGGGGCGCTTTGTTCGACAGCAAGAGAGTGGATTTCTCGGGAGTTTTCTACAACTTTACTGAACGCTCCAGTTTTGGTGGGAAAACAAGCCCAAGTCGTGTCTGTTTGTGAGGGTAGTAGAGAGGATCTTTTTGCCATATTAAATAAGAGTTCGTTAACAGCGGAGCCATCCCTCTGGATCCTGCCATAAAGGCTGCTAAAGTGCCTGTGAGGCAGCAGCGAGAGATATCGAAGGAGCGGCAGGGGTGCGCCACGTCGTCAACTCGTCGAGATGGGTTTTTGGGGGTTGTGGTTGGCAAAGACGGGATATAGATGATGAGATGGTGCAGAAAGATACCTTAACCAGTGAGATGGAATGTAGGGAAACCCAAACTGTTTTGGGAGTTGGGGGCATGGAAGGAAACAGCCTGTCGCGGCAGAAACCGCTGTAACATCTCGCCCGGCCAAAATCTTGATTTTACCCCGCAATGCCCCTCATTAAGGACAACAATAGAGAGGTCAACTCAGCTTGATGAAGATATCGGAGACCACTCAATAACCTGGAAAAGATGCCTCCCACCAATCTCCTGGCCGGGAAAACGGCCATCATCACAGGCGGCACGACGGGCATCGGCAGGGCTATCGCTCTCGCCTTCCTCGCCCAAGGCGCCAATGTAGCTGTGAACCATCTCGACCTTGACAAAGACAAACCTCACCTTGACTCACTCATTGCCGAAGCCGACGAACTCTCAAACGCCGTCTCACCAGGGACAATCATCGGGCGTTTAGCCCACCTCCCCGGAGACGTTCGAGACCCAGCCACCGGCACCGCCCTCGTCTCCTTTGCCCTTTCCACATTCAACACCTCCCGTCTAGACATCTGCGTGTCAAACGCCGGCATCTGCACTTTTGCCTCGTTCCTTGACATGTCACCTGACCTCTTCACCAACACGGTGCGAACTAACCTCGACGGAGCTTTCTACGTGGTCCAAGCCGCCGCAAAGCAAATGGCTCTGCACCAAGATCCTCCCGGGGGAAGCATCATAGCAATCAGTTCCATCTCTGCCCTGGTGGGTGGCGGCGAGCAGACGCATTACACACCCACAAAAGCGGGGGTCTTGAGTCTGATGCAAAGCATCGCCGTCGCGCTGGGCAAGTATGGAATCAGGTGTAATGCGTTGCTGCCGGGGACCGTGAGAACCCAGTTGAACGAAGAGGATATGAAGGATGACAAAAAGAGGAGTTACATGGAGGGAAGGATACCGTTGGGACGGTTGGGGAAGCCCGGGGATCTAGGCGGGCCGGCGGTTTTTTTGGCTTGTGAGGAGTTGAGCGGGTACGTGACCGGCGCGCAGCTTTTGGTCGATGGTGGATTGTTTGTGAATCTGCAATAGTGGAGGAAAAGGTGAGTTGTCCAATGCGGGTCACAGTTGGGCTTTCGGAGTATCTCGGTCTGGGCAAGGTGAAAGGGTTGTATTGAAGAAAAGTTTTTTTTCTGTTGCTGCAGCTAGAAATGTGAGAATTGCATGATACTTGTGAGAGGTGGCCCAACGAGCCGAGGAGTGTTTGCGAATATCAGGAGAATTCCGTGCCAGTACTCTTCCCATCCAGTTCACCGCTCAGGTTTGGATAGACAATGTGCTTGGGACAAGATACAATTGTTGCTTCAAATTCAGAACACAACTTGGAAGTTTTTAGTCATGCCTATACAATTCCGGATATCGGGGTAAAAAACTAGACGCCTTGAGCGGTGGATCGTTTTCCACGTTGGCATTGAATGCAAGATTCATGGAGTAGCCCTGTAAGGCGAAGCGGGTACTTACACCAGCTGTCTGGGTCATGATGTTTTGACTCGATCTGTTTGGTAAAATCTATTTATAATGACAGATCAACAAAGGAACCGAACGGAAACCAACATCCCAAATGACGGGTTTGTACACTTCAGACGGTACCTCATATCCGCATCAGCATCCGTGATTTTTTGACAATCGGATGTGCACCAGGTTCCGTAGATGAGTCCAACGGGAATGGATTTGATGGATCTCCAAGCCCCATCGATCTCCAGGGACCAGAGAAGCCACATGTCCCAGGTCCGATTCTCGAATGAGCTTAATGACACGCTAGAAAGAATAGCAAAATAAAAGAGAAATTCCAGACCCAAAAAAATAATGATAAGCAGTGTTGCATCGGTTATAGAATCCAGTCTTATTTCCCGTTTGATTGCAACGCTGGAGAAAGCTCAAATTGAGGCAAATGAGTCAATTGAGGTTGATGATGTATCACACTAGACCGTTTCTGCATATTCTTGCAGAATTCTTCAAGCCTTCATGCTGGGACAGCACGTTTTTTTTTTTTTTATAGCGCACGTCGAAATGACGCCTTTTCATGCAGTGATGAATTGTGATAGGGAGCGGGGTTGGTTTGTTGAGCGAAGGAGGGGATCGTGGGGATCGAGGGGTTCCGTCATTGGTGACAGGGGTATTTGGAAAATGTTACCCCCTGTCGGTTCCAAGAATCCATCAATCTGGCTCGTGCCTGCCCAGGTGTCGCGTGGAGACCGGGCACACGCCTTTGATGTGCTTGGCTAAATTTGAAGTTTTTGGTGTGCACACCGTGGCCGTGCGGCTTGTGAGAACCTTGGGACGCGGTTCCTGTCACCTCTGATTCCATCTTCCCAGCCACCATGAAATTCAATTGATTCCCATCATTCCAACCTTCTCTCGCAACCACTCGACCCCTGTCCCCCCAACCCCAACTGACCAGTCACTGCAACAGCGCATTCTACCGAACGCCATGTCGACACCGCTGTTCCTGGACGGCGACAACATCCCAGAATTCGCTTTGCTTCGACGGTGCGGAGCGCAAACCCGGCTAGTGCACCAATAACCCCCGGGCGGTGAACCAGACACGACTCCCACTAGAACTCCACCCCAGACGGTCCACCACCCAGGAAGACAGAGGTTCTTGACTTTCGGCATTGGCATTGTCTTTGTTGTCAAAACTTCTAAAAATTCTCTTCCATCGCCTGGCGCACCAAACGCCAAACCAACAAAAGGCATTGCCTACTGCCTCAGCGACGGTGGTGATCCCAACGTCTCCTGAAAACCAAAGCGACAACACCTACTCCGAATTGAAGCCTTCAAGAAGACCCCTAAAATCCTTGTTCGCTCGACTATGCTCCAACCCCGATCACAATTGCAAACCACATCCTGCCTTCCGTCGTATTAGGAATGGCCAATCGATTTCGCTCTGACAACGACTCAGGACACGGCGCTATGGGTATTGCTGATAAAGTTGGACAGCCCGGAGACCTCCGGTGCTGCTGTGGAAAGGAGGAGTGTGTTTACCTGAGACATAACTGCTCGGTGCTGTTGAGCGTTGAGCGGGATGTTCACGCGGCAGCAAAAATGGGGCAGGTGAGTCTGGCGCGTCAGCATTCCTTTGTGACACTTCTTTTTCTTTCTCGGGTTAGCTTGCGGTAAGCGTGTATCTACAAACATCTACCATTTTCTGCTTCAAAAACTGCTGGAAAGCCATGGGGAGACTGAAGCGTCTGTCGCGGTCGAATGAAGTGACAAGTAAAGACTATGTCCCACCACTGACATTTGCGCTCCAGACGCTCCTTGCCCGCCATGAAGCATATATGGCCTCGGCCGAACGCGAGCGAGCCGAACTCACAGCCCGTATCGAACAGTTAGAGGCTGAAAATGCCGAGCTCGAATCCAAAAACAGACGAGTAAATGACGAGAACTATAGCTTACGGGAAGAACTTGATCACCTGAACGACACAGTCAGAGACGCAGACACCAAGATAGAATTTCTCGAAGCGACGCTACGAGATACCCAGCGCGAGGTCCGGAGGCTGGAACACGCCGCAGAAAGAGCAGCCAGTCTAGAAAGACAAATACAGCTGCTCGAGGAAGCACAACAGACCCTACAGGCTACTGTTGTGCGCACAAAGGAGGAGGCGCGAAGTACCATGCACCGATGGAGGCAGGCCGAAAGGGAGTTGGCTGCCTTGCAAGCGCAGCTTGAGCGCATGGAGAAGGAGGCAAAAGAGGAGCGCGAACGTCATGTTGAGGTTGTCAGCCGAATGGAACGACAGCGCAACATGGAAAAGGAACTCAACACGGCCGCAGGCAGGCTTAAGGGGGCTGCCGCAGTCAAGTCAATGACAGACAGCAAAGCTGGGGGAAACGTTGTGTCACATTTTGTGCGCGACCTTTTGCAGGACAACGCCAACTTGCAAATTGGAATGGCCGAGTTGAGGGAGCTACTTGTAAACTCTAATGACGAGATACAAATGTTGCGCGAGCAATTACTGTACCACCAGCCAGCAGACGCCACCCACGCCGACCCAAGCAACACGACCCAGGACTCGGAATCCATCAAAACACTTCGAGCAGAGCTGGAGCAAGTAAAATCTCCGCCACCACAAGCCAGCGTATCTCAACAGCTTCACGTACATCATCACTATCATGTAACACACAAGCCCGAATTGAAGAAGGTCAAGAAGAGGAGGCTTGGCATAACATCGGGCACTTTCACTCCACCACGCACCTTTTCAGCGCCAGTTTCGCCCATGACGGTTAGTTGGCATAGGGCTGCGCTGCCTGCATCTTTGGCCACCCCGACGATTGGGGAGGAACCCGAAAATCGCTGGTCTACTGAAGAGGAACACCACTCCGAGTTCGAACCATCTTCCGCACCGAGTTCTCCTCGATCCAACAACAGAAACTCGGTGTTTGATAGGGTGGGCGATTTCTCTTCTTATCCTGTTTCCCCGACTACCACGGTGGATCCAACATCGCCCGCCTGGAGAGGGGGCCATCGGAAGCGCCCATCAGAATTCTCAAGTAGGAGCATCTTCGAGACAGCCATGTTTGCTAAAGAACAGCACCCACATCCACTCACGAATTCGGTTCTTTGCGACAACCACTCCGGCCACAGCAGGTCGTCTCGCTATAATACCAACCACGCCCCTAGCTATCATGATCGGGAAGACGACTCGGACATTTCTGATACGGACGCTGGAGACCTCATGTCACGTCGATCAGGCCGTTTCGATGGGAGAATGCCTCGTTCAAGAAAAATACGACGTGTGACATCGCAAGAATCCATCATGTCTCTATCCAACGGTCTGGACATACACACACTCCAAGGTCGGCCGAGTCAACTCACCCTTAAACCACTGGGCTTGTCGGCTGCTGGCGTAAATATTAGCGGCATTACTGCTCAGCCGACGTTAAGCAGTGGCAGACTAGATGGGAAGAGGAGCACCGCCTTTCTTAGAGATAGTTTGAACAGCGGGCATTTGGCAATGTCAAAAACGCGAGATGCCGGCAGGACAGTCTCGACACTAAATCGAAACAGGGACAGTGTTAGACAGAGCAACATCACCCGGACATCTTCGGCTCTGGGGAAACTTGTTTCTTGGCGCCCGTGGGGCGGCGGGGGCGCAAGTTCACAGCCGTCACCCGAGACAAGTCCAGCCACAACGCCGGCACTCGACCCGACGACGGATTTGTCTTCGGTTCCTAGCTCGACTGCGTCCGAATCTAGCACCTCGCCTCATGGAACTGTGTCCTCATCAGGTGGCGCAGGGACATTTAGGAATCCCGGGGTCAACCAACGTGGTGTGATCCCAGGATTTAATGAGTACTGGGTTGCCCACATTCGAAGGGGACCCAAAGGCAAAGTGTCTGTTGATAACCTTGAACAGATCGAGGAGGCTTTGAGAGAAGCTCTTGAAGAGGAGGTATAACCCGTACGGGTTTTGTATAAAATTATTTTGCCGTGATATCTTTTTGGCACACATTCATGTCGCTCTCTTTTTTCGCATCTGCTTGAGCTTCATTTCTTAAACAGCCCAAAACATATACCCCGTAGAGGGTAAGTGGGTGGTTTCTTTTTTGTTTATATTATATATTTTTTTCTTTTTTTGCATAGCATTGGATGGAAGGGGGGTTGAGGTTGGATTTTTTTGGGTAACCGTCTGATACCCCTGTGAGAGCAGAGATTGGTGCTGCAGGTTATGTTGTATATGAAATCATTTTTGGAAGGGTTGTAAGAAAGTTGACAAAAAAAAAAAGCGTTTGTCACGTACATAAGGTACATTTTGCATAGCAACTGTACATTTAATCACAAGTTTTACACAAAGGGTTAGAAGTACTTTTTTTCTAAAATATGTTCCCTTTTGTCTTTTTTTCGTCTTCATATTTAACAATATTCCGTACTATTTATTAATCCCGTCCACTCAGACCTAGTTGCCTACTTTTCTCCATCCAATATACCTATCAACACTCATCTTTGAAAGTTAAGCCTACAAGCTTGCCATCCCCTGAACCGTGTGCTTTTTGGAGGTTTTAGGTCTCACTTAGGCAGGACAAGCCTGACCAGGGAACAAGAAACTTCCACCAATGTTGAGCAAGTAAGCAATATTGTTAAACTCGACGTCGATGCTCTTGATCTTCCAATCTCCGTCTTCCTTGATGGCTCCGAGAATGGTGATTCCGCGGACTTGTTTCTGGGCGATGCCAAATTTGACGGTCCAGATGAGGGCGATTTCGTCGCAGTCTGTGGGGGAGGAGTGGGTTACGGTTATTGGGAGGTTGTCGGGCTGTCATAGAGGGGTTGGTCAGTCACTCAGTCAGTCAGAGTTTGATTTTGGGGGTGTTGGGTCAAGGGTGTATGTACCTGAACATGTTGATGCTCAATAAAAGCTTCCTTGCTAGGAAAGGTAGGAGTACCAAGAGGAATCCCAGCCAACTGGTTGATGCTGTCAGAGTTATCGACAAAGTCGGAAGCGAGGTAGACTGCGTCGGCGTCGTTCCACTTTGTGAGCATGCGAACGTAGGCGTCTACGAGGGTCTTGACGTCTGATGGCCAGAGACAGGTTCCTTTGGATTTGGTTGTGACACCTGGGAAGGGGAAGCCCGGGTTGGGGGCGGCGGCTACGAGTCCCGTGGAGAGGGAAAGAAGGGTGAGGAAGCGCATTTTGAGGAGTTGGAATGGTTGTGTGAGAAAAGGTTGATGGTGAGGATGAGGAGGAAGATGAGGATGAAGAAGAGGTTGTTGGGCTTCTTTTATTCCTTATTTTTGCCCTTTGGCCTCTGCCCGTATCATTAACGACCCCTACCACCGGGACTTCCCCACGGGATGTCAATATTCGGGTGGATACATTTTGTCCCCAGATGCGAGGGGCTGGATACCAGCAGAAGCTCAATGTATGTTTTCCCGATATGTAAATGGCTTTGATACAATGAGACAAATAAACTGAAAGCTGGCTGGCTGCAGGTACGCCACCCTTCGGCACATTACACTAAAAAGAAATGTCCGTTCAACAAATGCAAATACCCGTTTATACGAACTCCCGATGGTGATGATGTTGTTGTCGTCTACCGGTCAGTAATTGTCAGTGAATAGGTACCTAGGTACGTACCCCTTGTTCTTCCAGGGATTATAGATCGGACGGGTCGGAACGAAAAAGAGTAAAGGTTTCTCGATTCATTTCTGTCCGATGAGATGCATACAATCGTCCTGAGACATTTCATATCGGCCCGGAACCTTAGGGTCCAAGCGGTATCACAATGTGCGCTCCTTGGGCCCGGGACACGGAGACCTGCCGTTAAATTACGTGTTCGTGCGACCTCTTTTTCTCCGAAGGGAGGTTTGTTTCTGTTTCGCCCTGAAAGGGTCCCTGGATATGGACATAAGTTCCAATTGAAGTAATAGTCTTTTAGTCTTTGTTCGATGATCAGGTGTGAATTATTGACTTTTCAGTACAATGGGAAAAGAAATATGCGTTGAACTTCCTTTCAAAACTGAAAAAAGAATATAGTGTTCCTTCATATTGTTGTATAATATATCCAGTGTACATAAGGGTCCAAATTGAGCGATATCTGCAACATTGCTGCATAATTAATTCAGACCGGGATTAAATAACTTCGCAGTGTTCCGAGCTGACCCTTCTTTTGTCTCAAACCGACGGCGGCGCAGGGACGTGTCTAAGACCAGCGGTATGGTATCCAAATGCTTCATGGTCTAGATTTACACGTCGTATTTTCTGTAAATCTAATCAAGAGTTCGAGTATACCTACCTATTTTTCCGATGCCGTTCCTGGTCGGGTATCCGCTACATATAGTTCACAAAACCATGCATTAGTGGTCATGAACTGATGAGATGAAAAATGAATGAAAAGTAGCACTATTGTTCTTTGTCTATAATACTATATCAGAGTAATAGTTCTTTTCTCACACGACCTTAGCGCGGCTTCGTGTTTCTTCTGGTCTGAGCTGTAAAAATTAGCGATTCCAATTCGTTCAAAAACATCATCCTTTTGTCCGACAACTTGACGAATAGCCAAGGCAATTATACCATCACGGACGTCTACTACAAGGAGCAAGAGATCATCATCAGCGGGTATGGGTGCCTGATCTTTACTGTCTACCCCTCCCCATCCTGGGTTCCAACACCATTTTGTTCCATCTCCCGCGTCATTTTCAGCAACGTCGTATATTGTTGCATCTAAAAAGACGTTTCCTGGTATAACAACTACCCTTCCATCGAATTTCAAATGCCCAGCTCCCCTGTCGCGGTCTTCATTTTGGATTGAACGTCCCAAGGGCTGAACTGTTTTGACCACACCATCTACGGTAATAGTACTCCCGATGTTGACCTCGCCGAAAATATGCCCCGCAAACTTGGGGTATACCTTTTGATCCAACAGGTCTGATGTAAGCGTCAAATCACGGCGTGAATAGTCTTCTACGAGGCTGTAGAAATCCTGTTGCATTTGCGAAATTGTATTGTCGTTTTTCAAAAACTCTTCCACTTTGAAAGATGAGTTTTTGATTACGCCTGAGTGTAGAAGATATGACAAGGGCGCAGATATTGGCGGCGGAGCTTTAAGGTTGCCCTGTTCAAGTTCCTCAAGATGATCTATGTCTGCAGCCCTATAGCCAGCGGCCCAGTGCCAGTGTATGCGGTGCCGACCATAGATAAGCCACGATCGAGAGAGAAATTTTTCTTGAAGAGTCCAGCATCTTGAATTCCACGGACCGTATGCCTCAAGTAGCCGAAGTGTTTCCTGGTCGCGTTGAAGTTCCGCCCTGATAAATCCAGATGCCCCGACAGACTCGCTGGCGAACGTCATGTCAACAAAGGATTCCGATGATAGTTGTAAGTTTTGAACCAGAATTCCAGTCGTACTTTTTGCAGAGGCCGCTGCGCAGATGGTAAGAGTCGAACAGCCGTATACGCTCGCCATCTTATCAGCTTCGTTGGCCCAGTCGTCCGGGGAGTCTTGGATAATACATAAACAATCGATCCACAAGTATCGGATACCCAGATGACCAGTGATTGTGATAGGGTCCCGAAGGTTGGCTGGCAATTCCTCTCCTGGCAGTGATTGCTCCCATGATTGCAGGGTCGCGGTGGTTAAAACGTTTGGTATATTGCCACCCCAGCAGTGACTCAGTGCTGTATACTCCGCGATACATCCTCGTGAATAAACCAGCCGTCGCTCACGGACGTCGATGACTTTGGTGGGAAGACAGGGGACAATTCGTCTGCGACAGCTTTCGTGAGTAGCCTGACATTCCCGGAGCCAGCGATTGGCGAGATTAAAGTTTGCTTTTGACCCAAGATCTGGATCCGTCTGCGAGCGACCAATTTGATAGCCATCGATGCGGTAGGGTGCTAGCAAGTGGGGTGGGACACCGAGGGTCAGGATTGATTGGGGAGAACCCCATACCTGATCGGTAGAGTCATGCCAAATTAGGAGCTCGTCCAGAGGGTTGTTTCGGCCGACTTTCCCCCTCGTATATACCCAGAGATTACAGCTGCTGTGCAGACAGATCTTAATAGGGCCGTCCTGAACAGGATAAGTTTGATCAAGCAGCAAAAGAATCCTGTTGGTCTTTAGGGATCGAACAATCAAGCCACAAAAAGAGCAGCCATTCCGGTATGATTCTTCAAGTTCACCGAAGCACCGGTGATGGCTGTAGAATGGGACCGGTGTATAGTCGTCCAGAATTTTGCTCGCCTGCAGAACATCGCTGACCAAAGTCCGAAACGAAAGTTTCCCGCAGTAGCGACAGAGTGACGATGCCATGGCTTTTGGACAGTGTAGATGTTGCGGTGAAGCTGAATCGCTGGAAAAAGGCAGAAGTGAGGAAATGTCCATTGGAACCTAACAGAACGGAAATGGCCCGTAACCTGTTATTGGTGCGGAATTAGGCCGCCGTTCCTGTGAGTTCACAAGTTGTAAGCACAGACTCCTGACTCGCAAATCCATCGTAGAGTTTATCAAAAACTGAGCTGGATTATTGTTACTTAGCACCTCACACATCGTAGTTGGTGATCCTCATCTATCCATAAGATCTAAAGTCGGCCAGACTGTTCGATCTGCAACTTGGACGTCTGTGGCGCAAATATTGGAGCGGCTGAGCACTCCTGTCTCAAGATTGAAGTCAATCATGAAGCTGGAACCACCCCGCATATGCAGCAGCAGCACACCCACGCCTGTTCTAGACCATATCAGATGTCGGAGTTCCCGAACTCCGAGTCCAGATAGTGGCGTCGAGTTCTAGAACTCTAGATATCATCGTGGTCTCCGAGCCGCGTCCGATGTCGTTTGAAATCTGAATTCTGTGAGAATGAGCGAGGTTAAAAGCCGACAATCCATCCCTCGTTTTCCCACAAGAACTGACTCCACCAAACCACTTGATCTTCCTCGAACCCCAATCTCAAAATGTCTTGGCTTATCCTAGAGAAACCCTTCCCTCTTCCGCCTTCGACCTCCCATTCCCAGATCTACAACCAACTACTCGGCACCATAGTCCAGGATTATACCAATCCAACAAATCGCCGCCCCAGCCGCATCTCCGAGCAATCGCCTCTGTATATCCACAGCCCAGTCGGACACCTCCTGGAATACAACTACACTTCCATCAGTCTTGTGACAAGGGCATGTATAATGGGCTTGGAATAGGCTTGCATTCAAATCAATATAATAAACTGTAATGGCATCAAGGTCCTTGTCCTTCCAACATTCCAACTAGGAAGACCAAGGCCCTATTTATACTCGTACGGGTCCCTCCTGGGCCCTCGTACTTACGTGGCCATTCCTTTTCTCCGTCGGAAGCCTTCCTCGCCACCCGACGATTACAAAGAGAACAGTCATCATGACTCAGTGGCTTCTGCAGCCATCCTGCAGATCTGTCCGTGTCGGCGACCTTGTTGACCAACCATCCTTCAGTATATTGGTCATCGGGCACCTCCTATTGCATAGCATAACCCTCCTTCGGCTGCCCTACTATACCGGTAGGCTGTGGAGGGTCCTTGGCATGGTGGTTGTTGTGCCAGGTGGCCGAATACACTGTGTTGGATGCCGTCAGTGGGAACCGTGTGACAAGTCTGCAGAACAGCTCTTCAAAGACTTCCGCCGTCTCCGGTACATTCTCCCTCACCAAGGGCCACAGAACATATGGAGCTTCAAGCTCGATCACCTTGAAATCTTCAGACCCGAGTAATCCCTCGACTTGCGTCAGGGTCGATCAAGAATTGGATTATTTTGAGAACCTCCTCAAGGCGGAGGAACTGAGGTGCCCACTGGGGCAGTCTTGGGCGCTGCATTCAGCGGTTTGCCGGTGGCCCTTGATGGCGGACTGCTGGGTCCAGACTCGAACAACGGGCAAGTGTTCAAAGGCGTTCAGCAAGAGAGATGTGTGGTGGCTATCGAGGTCGCAACGGTATATAGTACGAATAAATGGTGGTAAAGGAAAACAACTCCGACCAATTTTGAGCTTGGCGCGGGCATGACCCGAATATGTTCCGTTCCTAGGCCAGGGTCCATGTCGGGTAAAGAAGGATGATGTTGTCAATGAACCTGAGTGGGTCCTGGGCGACATTGGAGAGTCGTTGAACGGGTTGATGGACCATAGTGAAGAGGTCGCCTCGGATGATGATGATGATGATGATGATGATGATTATAGTGACTTATCCGAAGAGGAAAGTAGATCAGAGGTTGAATATAACCGAAGCAGTTCGGAAGATAGTTCGGATGAGAGTGGAGATTGTCAGAGCGATGCGGCCGAAATTGAGCGTTGGCAAAGCATAAAGTCACAGTTTGCCTCCAGTGAGGTTGTTATCGAGGAAGTTTGCCTGGAAAATGTGTGAACATTTGGAAAGGACCGTTGGCGGGTAACGAATATGTCTTTTCCTTTGTTAGTCCATAGAAATATACACGGGTCTAAAAAAAAATAAAAAAAATTGATGATAGTCTCCTAGCACATACGGAAAAAGTGGCTATCTTCACGTTCAGGTCCTGATCCTAACACGTGCGCCTGAAGAAATGAGACTTTGTCCGTGATTTTTTGACGGAATAGAATTTGGGAAAATTCAGAGGGAGGCTGCAATCATGGCAGTGCAGTGGCAGGTTTCCCTCTCCCGGCGGCGCGTGAATGTCGGTATCGTGCTTTCCCTTTCATTTGAAGAACAATCTTTCAGTACCACTGCCGACCGCTACCAGTGGCAGCAGGGCAGAAGGGATGAAAGGTTCCTTCAGCTCACAAACACAAACTCGGAAGCATTCAAGGTCGGCAAGTCAAAATGGCATCAAGTGTTGCGGAGCTGGGGAGGTCAAGGAAGGCAATTGGCAATTGCAGCGAGGCGCAATGCCTTGTGAAGACGCTCGAAATCCATCAATAGGAACGTACTGTTAGAAAATGACAGCACAATCCAAAACGCTGCAATAGGTGTTGATAGCTACAGACCTTCCGCGTTTGGGTCAATGCAAAAGCTTCCCATTGAAGAAAACCGAGCTACATATTATTCAACAGATACAATGCAGTAACCAGAAGAAAATAATTTGGCCGCCTTTGAGACCGTAAAGTATTATTTTAAACTGCCATCCGAACTCCCTTTCCAAAACTTTTCTTTCTAGTCGTGAACTCAGACCGACCACATCAAATTTCTGACCGACCGAAATCTCTGCCTCCAGGTAGACCTACCTTCCCCGGTCGTTTCCTTCAACAAATTGTTTCCCTCTCACCAAACAAAATCTCAAACAACAATCACGTCCGGAAATTTGACCATCATGTGCAAAACGACCATTATTCAATTCTGGTAGGACATTCCATTTATCCTTCGAAAAGGACTACCTGATAATTCTTTCTTCTAGGTGTCCGTGCCAGGCCCAAGATATTCCCCACGACCATTACAAGATTTCTCAGCGGCGCCAGAATCCCTTGGCTTTCATAGGCAAGCACGAAGATCACACCGGGAACACTCCAATCAATGGGCACGCGATCATCCACACCCAGGCGACGGGTGCCATCTAGATGGCAGTTGGGACAAAACGGCTTTGACAAAAGCAAAACAGCTCGGTAATACTGGACAGCCCACAGCCAAGGATGCAGGAAATGAAAGCCACATCAACTTGTATGCGCCGAGAACCAGGTCAAGAGCCGACAGCAACAAGCGCGCGCATTGGAGGGAGGAACCAAGAAAATCTTTATAGCAATCAATGCATGGCATCGATAAGAACAATTACGGATTTAATAAAGATGCATCACAAATCATCATTTCAACCAGGTTCTTCGTCATCCAGGAGCCCGGCTGCGAGCCGTTAACGGGAAACAACGTGGACATGTCGTGCTCTCCCCTCTCTTTGGTTTTTGTTTTTTTATAGTAAGAAGATAATCAATTGGATGATGGATTTTGATATTTCAACACTGCGGAGCCTCGACGGGAAAGTTCATCTAGAGATATTATTTCCATGCCTTGGCTTGTTTATCCCAAATTTATCCACCAAACTTTGATATCAGGTTACGGCAGTTGAAATCGGTCGTTGGCGGCACTCGTCGGGACCTGCCATAAAATGTGACATTGACTAAATAAATGCCATATCTAAATACTTGAACCTTTTCCACATCAAATTAGGGCCTGATACCTGTTTGTCCCGCCCAAACACCGCAACCATGAAGACCTCCCTCCTGACCCTAGCGGCAGCCCTCACCGGGCAAACAGCCGCCCAAGCAGCCATGATGCGTTTTCAGTGTTCTCAACTCGTAATCGAGCGTCTAGACCCCCTCGTCAATCCCGGAGCGCTTCAATCCCCTCATCTACACCAAATCGTAGGAGGCAATTCTTTCAATGCTTCTATGCCTCCAGTTCAATACGATCCTTCTGTCGAATCAACCTGTACGACATGTTCTTTCAGTGAGGACTTTTCAAATTATTGGACGGCGAATATTTATTTTAGGGCGAAGAATGGGTCCTTCAAAAGGGTTCCGCAGATGGTGAATTTGGGATTGAGAGGGAGTGGGGGTGTTACGGTTTATTATATTCCTCCGTATGATGGGAAGACTAAGGTTACGGCTTTTAAACCTGTGAGTTTTTTTCTTTCTTTTCCCTCATGAGTAAATATGGGAAGGTTATTGATGGGTTTTATTTAGGGCTTCCGTATGCTTGTTGGCGATCCTAACGTTCGATCTCAACGGGGGACACCGAGACAAGTTTGTCATCGATGCGAACATAATATTCAGCAAAATCCGTTTGGTGGTGCGCCGTGCACGGGAGATGATACTGCGGCTTTTCCTAATAGGATTTGCCCGGGTGGGATTAGAACTACCATTACTTTTCCTACGTAAGTTGCCTCTCCTAAACCTCAATTATATGATTCAACTGACAATTTGATAGATGCTGGGATGGCAAAAACGTCGATAGTCCCGATCATAAATCCCACGTCGCATACCCAAGCTCCGGTACCTTTGAATCAACTGGTCCATGCCCTGCTAGTCATCCGGTCCGACTTCCCCAGCTGATGTATGAGGTTATGTGGGATACTCGGCCGTTTAATGATCCAGCTATTTGGCCGGAGAAGGGACAACCGTTGGTTTATTCTATGGGTGATGGGTAAGACTCGGAATCATTCAAAATCAACATATGTGCCGTAAGTCACGACTGACAGTGTTTAGAACTGGATACGGCCAACACGGAGATTACGTCTTTGGGTGGAAGGGAGATTCTTTACAACGGGCACTTGATGCCCGTTGCACGGGTGATCGGTGCACGCAGCTCAAGACTCAGCCTGCTGAACAGGCTGTGGCTTGTTTGAAGGAGCAGACTGTTAAGGAGGAGACTGAGGGTTGTAAGTGGATTTTATTTTCTCTTTTCTTTCCTCCACCATGGTCTCCTGTATCATTAAGGACTTGAGAAAATAGTAACATTCTGACTAAAATTGTTTGTAGGGCTCGATCAACTGCCTGGCGGAATGCCTGTTACTTATAAATAAGTCTATCAATGTTGATAGAGGCTGGACAGGAGGTCGATTAAAACAATAACTTGGACGGTCTAGAAGATACCTCATGTAGTTCATCTGTAGTTGATGCTTTTTTGTGTCTCTACTCTGATTCTTTGAGAGTTTCTCAATGTTGATTTTAAATGAAGTTGAGTATTGAGATTTATTCGAGGAGAATGTCTCTTAGTCTTTTTATGGTGATCTGTTGTGGTTGGTAAGTTGAAATATGCTCAAAATTTGGTTAGGAATAAGACTAAAACTGTGCAAATACCAGCTTATACAGTATTTAAATAGCTCTTAGAACTCGTTATTGAACTCCAGTCTTGCGTCTATACCAAGAACAGGAACCTGGCATCGGTCTCGGCTCGCATCTCGTTGTCGGTGCGGATAAGCTACTCATATAAAGGTACCGCAATAACGACTAATCTTTAGAGAGCGTCAATTCACCCTATGATCAATGACCTTACACACTATGGTCCGCACAAATCCCCCTAACCCAACCCGTATTTCCCACAAAGAAGATACATCTACAAAAGAATTCAAGTATCAACAGTTCCGATACCACAATAGATAATTTAGTTTTCAAAGCAATAGAAATTTAAATTATATTTTCCTAGACCATCTCTCTTTTTTTAATATTAAAATTGAACATTTTGGAAACTTTGAAGTAAAAGAAACCTTAATGTCACGAAGTACCCATATTGTGGGAGGTCTATCAATCATAGTGTGAATTGACGCTCTCAATCTTGAATTGCCACTATCCTTAATATATACTATAACTAACGTTAATGTTAAACGTTTATTATCGAATTTTCGACTCGAACTACAATCAGCGCATATATTACAAATAGCCTGGAAATGAATAATCTAACACTATAAACCAAAACTACTCTTCAATATATCGCTAATATATTTGCTCCAAATGCCCCAATAACGCCCCTGGACTTACGAATTATACGTCACAAAAATCAAAACTCCCTACCTATTCGTTAGTCAAATTATTAACACATCGGCCAAATACCATTACTCGGGGCACACTACCGACATCTCCTCGGCTCAAGCCATATTTGCCACATACTGCCAACTGAACAGCGAGGCCCCCTGCGTCCTTTCACGGCCAATTTCAAGCCGGGCTCGAGCAATACTCAGCCACTATTCGAGCACCTCTCCAAGCCTCTGCCCATGGCACAGCCCGAGCACTGCTCGGTTCCCGGACCCAGACAACCGATTATAGCACGCTTTCGACTTGAGAATCTTTCTTTTCCTCTTCTGTCCAGACTTAGTGGTCCACAGGGGGGTCACACGAGGTGCCCGTGAATAGGTCTGAGCTGTTATAATTTGATGATCGGAAAGGAGCCCTTTATGGGCCGTCCCTGGGCCCTATCTGGCTCCTTCTATCAGTAAGCTGTTGAATTTTTGAACGATTCCTTGAATGAATGGTCCATGAACGCCGCGGAAAGTTGAAGTATTCTTGTACCGAAAGCTTAAACAACGGAGCCGTCTCGGGATAGCTTCGGGCATTTTGAGGTCATCGTGAACTATCTCCCGGGGCGTTTAAATTCCGAGCGCAATATTCAATAAGCTCGCATTATTTGATAAAAAAAATAAGTAAAACAGCGTTCACAAGACCCCCCTATCCTCCACTAAGGAGTCCCAGCTCTCTCCGACGTTTCTTCAGAGACCGTTTTACCCTGCCAGGCAAGTATTTATAATCCAATATCTTCTTCATCCTCTCGTAATCGCTGACCAGATCACGATAATAGTCCATGTGAAAGAAGGGGCTGTTGCCGGATGCGGTGCCCTCAACCATGCCTTCAATTGCTTTGATCAGAGAGTCATAACTGACTCTTTGCACCAAAATATGCATAGGGAGAGAGAGGCTTTGGTCTAGCCCCCGAGAACGGGCAATCCTTTCCAGAAACTGACGTCTTCTCTGGTAGTATATGTGGACCCTGCCGGGGTAAAGCGTCCCTACCATCCCGCATTCATCTTTGATTAACTCCTGGTCATAAAATATGAGAAGTTTTTGGATGTTTCTCCAACGACGAGTTCTAATATAATATGTTCATCCGAGGGCAGTCGTTAGTCAATAAACATAGGTATTCCGACTTTTCGTTTTTCTACGTTGACGTACCGATAAACGGTGCGGGCAAAAGCTTGAGCAAATCTCCAACCTTTTCCTCTTCTGAAGTAGATTCTTTCCGTACATCAGGTACAAAGTCTCCGTCGGAATCAACAACTGTAGTGTCCATCCACACTTTCAACATTCGACCTAACAGGTCTGTATCCCCTGAGAACCAAGCCAAGTGGGTAAAGAGCGACTTTTCATGAATATTCCAAGGTCGTCCGTTTATATCCTCACGCACTTTTACTGCGACAGTCATCCATTCTTTCACCCAAAGTAAATGATATTTTTTCCAACCGTATTTATTTGCAATGAGCAGAATCTTTAGTACGTCAGAGAGAAACGTCTTAGGCTGTCGACGATATAATTGGTCAGGCACATAAAAATGCCCGTGCATGATTGGCACCATGACCTTGAAAACGTGAAGGTCATCTTCTGAGTCTTGAAGTCGAATAATCCAAGGATCGTCCCGATTGGCCGTGTCGGGCTTCTTCTCGAGCGAGGAACCGTTGAGTAATGCTTCGGCTTCGGGGGAGGATTGACGGAGGGTTGCTGAGCACACTCGGATGTCTTGTGGACTCAGCCGATCGTCGTCAGTCTCGCATTCGTCGGGATGGAATACCATACAAACGCTGAGGATGAAGTCGCCGTTGGGATCGAAGTTTTCAGTCTTGATTGCCATGATGCCAGTCTCCATTGATATGATGCCTACTCTCAGCGTTTGATGAAATTGGAATGAAGTGACTGCTTTTTCAGCTCATGGTCTTGATTAAATGGAGCTGTCATCTTCTCCGTATCATGGCTCGTCTATCTGGTAAACAGCCACAACCGTGTGCACATCGTCATGTTCATTCCACATCTTGACGCACTAGCCGCAATGTGAGTCCTAAGTGTAGTCCTCTGCGCATCTACCATGTAGGCATCGTGGAATCTTCCCGTATCCCGGTAGAATGCCACGCCACCTAGATGGGTTTGTTATCCACACATTTCACCTCTCGTATCGCCAAAGTCTTGGGGAGGATGTGGTGACCCTTTGGCGGTCAAAAAATACGAGGAGATAACCACGGTACAGTGACCCCGCGCCCGAGTCTGAGCCAACTTCAAGATGTCAACAATCAATTCGGTTTCGGTAAACCTGTTCAATCCTCCAGGCCATGCTTCTTCCGGGACACCACAAAATCACATGCTACGGGACACGAGTCACTGATGATGGTAATGATGATGATGCTGTTCCGTGCAGATAAGTGTTTTGAGTTGGACCCGAATCGCAGAGGTTGCCACGATGACGTCCGGAGTCATGCTACGGGTGGTGTTGGTTCAGGACCAAATAAATTATGTAAAACAAGAAAACATTCTGATTGAGATTTCGAATCCGTACCGTGGTTCATGTCGCCAGTACCGGGTGAGGGTTGATCAAAGCCAAGGAGCGCGTTTTTATCAAGCAGGGCAGGGTTAGGGGCTGGTTTGGAGAGGTGGTTGAGGGGGGGCTATGGGATGGGAGCTAGATAGTTTGCCAGTTATTCTTCGGTAATTAAATCATGAATTGAGTTGCACTGTTTTGCCGGATTTGAGATGCAGTATATAAACAACCCTATGGCACATCCTACCAGTGAAGTAGCAAACCATCTCGTTCAAAAAGAAATCTGTTGTTGGTCAAGCGGTTACAGCGTTACAAAGTTAAAACTGTTCCAAATGCTTCCAATAGTTTCAAAACAATACAAGAATTCTTCGCTTTCTTTTTGAGTTCGAGTCCTGGTCGTTGCACTTTTTTTTTTGCAGCTTTTTCTTGTTTGCTATTTGTTGCCGCTGCGTTGTCTGGGAGACTCAGGGCTGTGTTTTTCTTCCCGCAAGACCTGATGACCATGCTCGCAGACTCTAATGTGCTCTAAGCGTGATTCAACCTGGCATTCTTGTCACCTTGTGGATGGATATGCATAGGGCCTTGGGTCTGTACCTGAAGAAAGTATCGATGCTTGTATGTACAAGACGACGCTTCAATCGCACCCTAAAAAGACCATAAACCGCCCCTCGGCTTCACTTACCTCTTTAAAAAACCGGCAATTCTTTCCATCTCTCACCTCATCAAACACCCTTGGTCTTTTAAACTGCAACCCGACGGAACAGAGGTCAGAGACCCAACCAATAACCCAACCACTTTTACCCCACACCGACGGAGTATTCACTCCTTCAATACGGAGTACAATACAAAAGAACCTCCTGGTAACACAAACCTACGCCTCAGCTGCACCCGACTCGCGACGCCCAAAACCAGGTCCGAAGCCATCCCGTCCCGGCCGAGATGAAGCGACCACTAAAACCAAGATATGTGGCGTCCCTTGTTTCATCGGCAGTTTTCTCGAACCCCCCCAAAAACACAAAAATACAAAAAAGTAGACGCCATCTCTTCTGCTAGTGTAACCGTTCACTCAACCTGGCTGGTAATAGCAATCTAGCAATTGTTGATATTAATCAAGTTTGCGGGGTCCGTTCCAGACTTTTGTACGTGAGCAACACGAAAGCCTACCTTAATTATCAGTGAAAAGAGTCATGCTGCAGTAGTATCGATCACAACCAGAGATGAAGTTGGGATGGTCCAAAAAACACAGAAGATAAGTATCACAATATATCTAATTAGCAAATGGGATGTGAACTGTGGATCCCCAAGAATGACGAAGTTATCGCACGAGCACGGATGTTTTTTGTTTCTTGTGATGAAAAAAAGCTTGACATTTTGACAAGCCGGAGGCTTGCATCACCAAGAGATGCACAGTCAAAAAGTGTCAAATCTTTACGTAAGTTTACGTAATGATCCAAGTGCGGTTCAACGTTTTTTTTTCCAAGCAAAAAACGTTAACGCTATTTGAACTTCAATATTTCCTGTCACCTCCTGACATGGTCCAGAATAAAAATTTTGTTGCTTGCGTGATTGTGGCTTACCCGCCTGCAGGTAATTCATTTATTTTCTCAGTCTCTTCCCGGTTTTAATAATATTATCTGCACTGCAGGTGATATTGGGGAGAAAACAGCCAGATATAAACGATACGACAGGAAATATACACACCCGTCAACATGGCACAAACAATAAATTTCCGTTCTTTCCATCAAACGTCACATATCATCCGCGACGAAACCAAAAAAATTGAATCAAACACCTCATATCATCTATTTTTTCTTCTTCTAAATACTTTATTCCTACTCATGATTCCAAGACTTTGTCCATAACTCATAACTCAATCCCCTTTTTACTTAAGCAGCAGGGGCAGTGCCGGCAACGGAAACGGCAGCAGCGGCTGACCCAAGAGCGGAAACCATCAAGATGTTGGGTGAGCCTGGGGCGTTCTGAGGGAAGCGAGAGTTGAAGCCAATAACGTCACGGGCCTTGATAAAGCTGGCAGGGGAAACGTTGAGCTTGGCAGTCGACACGCGCCAGTTGACGTTCTCACTGCAGGGAGGGGTGGTGAGGGAGCCGCTGTAAGCCTGGAAGCTGCCGGCCTTGACGGCATCGACAACCTCGCTCATGACGAGAGGAGGAGTGGTAACCTTGCTGCCGGGGACAGAGATCTGGTCGACGACGCTGAAGAGGGTCTCGAGAAGAGTCGAAGGGGCACCGGAGGAAGCGGGAGGGGCGGTAACATTCTCCTGTCTGCCAAAGAGACGGCTGCGGGAGCTGAGGGAGCGCTTGGCGGCGGCAGGGGCGGCCTCGGTAGCGATGTTGATGTAAACGCCGACGACGGCAATCTGACCATCCTCGGCCTGGTGGACCATGTGCATCTCCATGGCTTGGCTGGTTCCGTTGTCGAGATGCTCGCTGGGAAGATGGAAATGGAACTGCTGAAGGGCAAACTCCTTATTGTCCAAGACGAGTCTGCCGCCCTGAGTGATGACCTCCACGGTGGTACCCAAGTTCTCGAATTCGGCTCCGTCGGGCATGTCGTTGACCTCGAAGGTGACATCGGCAGCTGGGATCACCTGGAATACCTCTTCGACCATGTTGATGGGGGATTGATTGGTGCCGGTGGCGCAGGCACTGTTCTCGGGAAGTGCAAGTGCTGCCCAGTTGAGAGGACCCTATCACTTTGTGTTAGACCACTGCTCGTTCACAGAATTTTGGGGGAGGACGTACATTTGCACCAAAGTATCCGAATGTCGACACCTTGACCTCTCCTTCGGCACGGGGCATCAAGTGAGTTCCATAGGCACAAGAAGCGAAGACCCGCGTCGCTGAGGCCGCAAAAATGAGAGTCTGGAATAACCTGGCCATCTTGAAAATCTGTTGTAGAAAAAAACAAAGAGACAAAAAAGAAATATTAAGGAATGAGTGTCGAGAGAATAAAAATAAACAAAAAAACAAAAAAACACAGTAATTACCAAGAAACAGATAAGGTCACAGACCCTACAACGGAACCCAAGAAACAGACAAGACAAGAAAAAGTACAGACAAGAATAGAATCGTATGTTGAGATCGAGAATCACTGGGCGGGAAGGGATCTTTATGTAATGCCGCTGGACCAGGCCCACGGTAATCATCTTGTCCCGGCTTGACCTCCGTGTTTGGGGCTTGGGTCCTGGATCTGGATGTGATCAGACCTTGGCCCTCCATTCTTCTCGGATGCCCCGCCGAAGGTCACCAGGGGTGTGACGACGGGGATCGCGGTGAGGTCCACGTCAACAAAGGACGCTATCGGCATCGAAGGAGGCGGAAACAAGCTTCAAGAGTGTTTTGCCAAGGTGATGAGCAGAGACAACTCGACAAGGACAAAAAAGGCTTGTTGTGGGCCAAGGAGGAATAGGGGCTGCCATGCAAGAGCCAAGATGCGACAGAGCCAAGATGCAACAGAGCCAAGATGCAACAGAGCCAAGACCGCTGTGTGCTGCGGTGTTTGAGGTCTTGGGACCCTTGGCAGACAAGCCAGAAGCCAAGTCTGGGGAAAAGGACCAGATGAACCTGCGATCTTGCTCATCAATCAATAAATCCTCAAGATTGAGCCTCGAATGATGATGATCCGAGAAATCTTCTTTAGCAGAAAGATTGCATCGAATTCTATCGGGGAACTGCAATATGCACGGTGCTTCGGGCTTCCAGGGGTTGCTGTCAAGAACTGTCACATTTTCTTTTGAGAACCGACGACAGCTGCTGTGAAACGCCATCCTCCAGAGGGGTATATTTGACGCTGACATATGTCGGTATTGCTAGAAATTTTCTTCGGACCCCCAGCACTGGTGCTGAAACGTTGTTTGGCGCGTAAATTTGCTTTTGGTCATTTTGATGAACGGCGTTTCTTCCACTCGCCTTGATGTGGTCGTTGGCCGTTTGAGAAGGTGACAACGCTTCATCAGGCCGTGGGGCTCCGATAAGGGTAAAACGACTAAACAAGTCAAAACAACTCGCGGAATTACAGCGAGGGAAGTTGGAGCCGACGCGGCAAGTGGAACCGGGAATTGTTAAAACTCGTGACTTTAGCGATCAGCGAAGGATGCCGCCAGGTCCGACATTTTTTGGCCCATTGGGGGCGGCCACTGGGGAGACGTCAGCACTGGTGAATGAGCAACACGACAGCATCAAACGGAGATGAAAGGAACGGAGGAACGGAGGGACAAAAAAACAAGACAGAAGCGCAATCAAGATTTGCTCCCTGTGTCAAGTTAGGCTTGATGGTGTGGAAGTACGGAAGGTGGTGGAAGGAATCAAGCAACAAGACGGAAGGATGGCCATTGGCGGCCGGGGGGGCCTGGCTGGACCATTTTGAGAAATAGGAAGTGTCTCGCGTGAGCAATTTCCTTCTTGATTTGTTTCTTCTTGACGTTGTACGGAATGCGCACTAGAGATGCAAGAGGTCAGTGCTAAAAATGGTGATGCTGCATCGTTGTTTGATGGACCTTGGCGGAGAATGCAGAATAATTTGGCAGAGCCTGTGCATCACTGCGTCACTGCATCACTGCGTGGGTGTTGACGATCAGTGTGCCGTGTCGGAGAATTGAGAAGCGGGATGCCACACAATTTTGACGCAAATTTTCTTAAGTCCGTGAATCTGTGGTCGTGGGGGTTTATGCAATGATTTGAGGAGGAGGAAAGCTTCAAAAGCTGGGAGTTGTGCAGCGAGACCACCTCAAACAAATATTTGGAATGGTGGGCCATAAAATCTCCGACAGGTTCCATCCAAGTCTTCTAGTGTTCCTTCCCAAAGATGGAAAACCGGTGAATTTCAACCTGGACCTCGCTCACAGAGTTTAATTTGGGGCCGTGACAACTGAACATCCACCGCTCAGAGTTCCATCCTCGCTCTTTGGCAAACTGAACCGTTATCGCAGCAATCGGCAGAGATTACCTGGTATTGTTTGAGGACTCTCAGATCCAAATACGGATCCGTACTCTGTTGTCAAATATTTCTGCCACGCTATTTTGACATTGTATCACAGGGCGCCTGTTCTCTTTTTTTTTTTTTTTTTTTTTTCTTCCTTGGCGACCAACTCCAAGATACCTTTTGCTTTGAGAGGCCATCACACGAGTTCTCCTCCCACCACACTTCATGCACGTGCATGGCTGCTGACTGTACTGAGTGGTTTCTCCTGTGTCGTCTGTATGTGGGTGTGTAAAGGGCCAAAACCGAATGAAAATAAAGGATGTCATGAATCGAGCTCGAACAGCAAAAGCGAAGGTATTGAAACACTCAGAACTCTTTGAGCATCCTAACGTCGTTGTAACGATTGCCAACTGAACCAAACGCTCTGGAATTCTTTGAAAGGATACGGAGAGCTACTTAGCTGTTAGGCTACTCCCGTGGAGTAGATTGTATCGTTCCCAGATGCATCTCACCAGGCAACGCCAAGAGAAGCCTTTCCACTGCCACCTCACAATACACTACAGAACTCATTTTTAATTGATCAGATAAGGACTCACGATAATTATTGATATACTCATTTTGTGATGGAACACAGGCCCGAACCTACAAGCTACCGTCGGTCTACGGGCCGCATATCCCATTGCTATCATGTAAGCTGACAACGAAATCTGACAAAATTCCTTTTTTTGGAGAACGGCTGAAGTTTTGCCTCTTTCTAACGCTGAAAGAAGGCTCAAGATGCATTCATTAAGTTGAAGCCTAAACATCGCTAACAGTAGCGAGGCTGGCTAGTCTACATAGAGAGGATTTTCTTTCTCTATTCTCGTACCTTGGTCAGCAGGATTCAGCTCGTTCCACAAGCAGTAATGCGTACATGCACAGTTGTATATGTGTTGAAGACGAGCCAATGACAACTGTCACTGCGTATACGTGAATTTCTTCCTAGGCATCTAGAATTCTCTTCATGATGGTTAGAACAATCCTTAGCTCTAGACTCAATGTTAGCTCGCGGCGTGTTGACGCCTTCATGAGAGTGATTATAGTGAATACCTGAGCTTGTTTTCTCATAAATAGGGCTCTCTTCATTCATATCATGGACAAACTTTTCATCATCACTCGGAACCCAACTCTCAACCTCCAAGACACCTACCTACTTCCTTACCACCGCTACCATGGCTGTCCTTCGCACCATCGTCACCGCTCTGCTCATGAGCTCTCTCGCCCTCGCGGCGCCCAAACCACCTGCCCCGACCGCCACCCCACAGGGTACCTCGTCTGGAAAGGTCTCAGCAGATGTCATTGCGGATCAAGCCGCCTTCTGGGCCAACAAGTTCATCCTCGACCCCGTCACCAACCTCACCATCCCGAACCCTGCCTACGCCGACGAGAACTCTACCTTGACCAAGCGCGCCGCCTTCAATCCCCCCAACGGAGCCGAGTGCCGCATCTCAGCCCAGCATTACTACTATCCCAAGATGACGTGTTCTCCCGGCCACGGCTGCGAGGACGACTCTTACGAGGTAGAGGAGCTGCGTATCCGAAATCACCAAAACACCAACACCAACTATGCTGTCTTCAACATGGATAACGGCAAGGAGCAGTACTTTCAGCTCAATGGTCACCGCGGATGGATCGGTGCTGCCTCTTGGACCATTTGGCAGATGTATGGTCTCTCTAGTGCCTATGGACGCATTGAGGGTCGCGGTGGCAACAGAAACATGATGGGAAGCAACTATTGCTGGTATGCTTCTGGACACGAGTGGTGGGGATACTGGGGAGAGGCCTCGTGCAGCAGCTGGTGCTCCGAGTTTAAGTGGTAATTTGGTATCTCAAAACTACCTAGGTGATATTTATGTTGGATTTGGTATGAGACGGGGGATTCTGTATTGTATGTTGGAGACTTGATAGACTTTGTTTGGAGTGGATGTTAAGATTGCATCACACTTGAATTCTGAAATTATTCATGGCCTTCTCTTCGGAATAACTTCACTTCCTCTTTATGCCTGCACGTAATTCAAGGTTTAGATCAACTCCATTCACAAAATATCACCTCTGCCAATCCGTCACTTCGTAGACCCTCAGCCCATCGGTACCGATCACGGCTATTGATAATCCAGACAAAGGTTGCGGATTTAACATCTCTTGGCAATTCAGTAGACGTGATCCCCACCATGGATTGCACCACCACACCACCAGAACAGTTGCATTCTAATCTCAATGTCGATCAACGTGGGGTAAAGCACGTCTTTGGTTGTTTGACGACGTTGCCCAGTCTCGCACGTCAACCGTTAACCATTTCACACCATGATTCTTGCAGAAGACTTGAGGAATACCCGTTCATTCATTCGCCGACGACGGCTTTCGGCTTGCGTGTCGGTGCAACCCTCCCCATTTTGGTGATATCGCGAATTTTGGTGCTTCATATACGTCAATGAGTGTGTGACTTGAATCTGTATTTAAAAGCTACTGTGAGCTCTCATCTCGGTTTTTTGTTGACACCCACACAAGATCAACAAACACTTCACCCTCAAAACTCCCACCATGTCTCCCTCCGCAGTTGAATCGGTTCAACAGACCGTAGACGAGATCAAGACCAAGGTTGTTCCCGTAACCGAAACCCAAACAGCTCCAGCAGTTCAGCCAGCTTCAACCACCGAAGATGCCCTCCCAGCCCGCTATGAGAATCACAAGGAACCTCTCAAGTTGAGCGGCGCACTCGACAAGTTCGAGTCCTTTGACGTTACCCCCGTCATTGGCCGCGAGTATGTCAACGTTGACCTCGTCCAGCTCTTGCGCGCTCCCAACTCGGATGAACTCCTCAGAGACCTCGCCATCACCAGTAAATCTTCCTCGGTCCACACGCCAACCATTTGCATGTGGCTAACATTTTCCTCTAGTCTCCCAACGCGGTGTAGTCTTCTTTAGAAAACAAGACAACATCACCGACGACCTCCAAAAAGAACTCGTCCAGCGCCTAGGCCAACTCTCCGGTAAACCCTCCACCAGTGGCCTTCACATCCACCCCATCAGCAACTCCGCCCGCGAACACGGCGGCAAAGACGACGAAATCAGCATCATTTCCTCCGAACAAGCCAAGAAGCTCTATGCAGACCGCTTCGGCGGTGCTTGGAACGGCGGAGCCCATCGTCAATCCGGTAAAGGCCAATGGCACTCCGACATCACCTTTGAGCCTATCCCAAGCGACTATGCCCTGCTACGCCTCACTCAACTTCCTAAAACCGGTGGAGATACCCTCTGGGCTTCTGGTTATGAGCTCTACGACCGTATCTCCCCTACCCTGCGCAGTTTCTTAGACACCCTAACAGCGTATTACGCTCAGCCACTGTTCAACGACGCAGCGAAACGGAATAACTTTTCTGTTTACTCTGCCCCGCGCGGTGCTCCAGAGAATGTAGGAGAAATCTTAGAGGCTATTCATCCTCTGATCAGAACCAATCCTGTGACGGGATGGAAATCTGTGTTTGGAGTGGGACATCACGTCAAGAAGATCCACGGACTGTCAGAGGAGGAAAGCAAGCACTTTTTAGATTGGTTCGTGCAGCTTATTGTTGAGAATCATGATTTGCAGGTTAGGTTCAAGTGGAATGACGTCAATGATTTGGCGATTTGGGATAATAGGAGCGTGTATCATGCTGCTACGCCTGATTATATCTTTGAGGAAGGGTTGGGGGAGAGAAAGGGGAGTAGGGCAGTTAGTTTGGGGGAGAGGCCGTATTTTGATCCGGGAAGTTTGAGTAGAAGGGAGGCGTTGAAGAGGGAGGGGTCTGCTTGAGGGGATTATGAGTTGCGGGTTTTTTTTTTTTTTTTTTTTTTTTTTTTTAAAGTTTTTTTTTTTTTTTTTTTTTTTTTTTTTACAGTTGGTTACTGAAGTTTGTGTTTGTCTTTTGATAAGTCAGTTAGGTGCCCAAGTGACTTCAATGTTATGGTCATGTGTCCATATCTACCTTAAACACAATCACAAACACATTGTATGACTTGAGCCACAATAAAACACGAGTCATGCCCAAGCCGTTTTCATTCTTTCCCTCTCATCAACCAAACATCTTTCGTCTAACCATCTTCACAGCCTCGTCATACCACGACTTTACCAATCAACACCTCGATATTATTCGTCATCTCAACACAATGCATCCACACTCTCCCAGACAGCACTCATGCGCAACGTTAGAGTATGAAGTCATAAGACTCTCAGAGGAAATTAGCAACCTTCAGGCGAGAGTGCAACTGCTTGAGACGTTCGAGGACCACTTGAAGAAACTCGGTCGCCAAGCGGCCGAGTTTAGAAAGACGCTTTTGGAGTGGGATAATAGAATTGGCAATAAAAGTTTTAAATTGGAGACGAGAATGAGGGCGAGGGAATAGGGTATAGCGGTTGTTACGGGGGGGTTGCACAGTAAATGACCTCGAGGCAGTCTGGCCACAAAGCTGGTCAATGTTGATCAAGAATTTTTGTGCTCTATAGTTCGGTGACGAAGTGGCAAGCTAGTCATCTCGACATAGGTGTCAATACCACCATTTAATCTATCCTGTGTATTTTGTCTGACACAGCCGCGTAAAACGGTGTTGCTCAGGGTGGTAGAATCGAGTTGCGTGGCATTA
Organism: Podospora fimiseda; assembly: GCA_033297215.1. NCBI lineage: Eukaryota > Fungi > Ascomycota > Sordariomycetes > Sordariales > Podosporaceae > Podospora > Podospora fimiseda. The sequence goes on from MU865428.1 coordinate 67,154, forward strand.
TCTTTGTTGGGCGTGTAACTACCATCAGTATCCAGTTGAAGGTCGAGCAATATAGTTGTGATCGGTCGTACCCGTGCACAGCCAGCGGTGTGTTCTCTCAGTGACGATCTCATGGAACTTTGCCCTTGACATTACACCTGGCTGTCCCATATCGTTTTTGAACATAAAATGGAGTGGTCTTCGCCTCAACTCAACCCTTTGTATGTTCATTTGACGCCCAAATTTATTTCGACAACAATGCCTGAAGTTGTTGATGGTCAGGAAAGCCAGTGTTCATTATCTCCTGCACCGGGGACCGATCACATTGCGTAACGCCATCTCATTCAACTTAGGCACCACACCGAGAAGGCCACGGCCGCCACTCAACAAATCACGGCATCACCGCGTCCTATACCGAGCGACCTATGATCTCTTGTCGGGTGACCACCGTCCACCAATAAGGTCAACATGAGCAATCGCACAGATTCCGCTGTCAGGCAAGCTCAATTCAACTCCCTGCGTGACGAAGTCAACCGTCTTGACCATGTGAACCAGCTCTTCAAGTCAGAAGTCCGACAGCTTAAATCTGACAAGGCTGGTCTTGAATCTCAAAACACTCGCCTCAGGTCTCTGAACAATACCCTATTGGAAACGAATTCCCGTCTACAAAGAGATCTTCAACAAGCCCAAAAGAGGAAAGAAGAGTTGAAAAGAGAGATCAGTCGACTTCAAAGCCAATTACCGGAGGAAATCCGTGCGGCCGAGGTTCGGGGCGCGCAAAAGACCCAAATGAATGCCAACTATGCCATTTCTCAGAAGCGGAAGAAGGAAAAGGAGTGTAGGGAGTTGAGGGATGAGAATGAGAGATTAAAAGCGATGATTAAAGAGGGGAAAGAGAGATGCGAGAGGAAGGAGAAAGCTGCAGAGCAAAAGATTAAGGAGTTAGAGGATAGGTTGTCGCGGTTTACTATTCCTACTGAGTGGGATTCGATGTATCGGAACGGGAGGCATCGAAGTGATCAAACGACAAGAAATCGGGCATAGTCGTTGGTTGGACATTAAGAGAGTAACAGACTTGGGGCGCTAGATTTAATGATGGACAGTCCAATAGGATGTAATAACGAGAATGGATAGCCGATGTTGTTACTGCTTTGATCATAGTATTCGCTCATTTCCAAGAGACCGACCTTCACTAGGGCTTATTCTGAAAAAGTAAAATAGAAAAATACAAATAAACTTGCATCCGCCTACAAAAGAACCGCGTCTTCTAGACCAATCATTCCCTCAGTCCCTCCCGATTAGCTGAAATTAATCGGCCGAATAACAAACTGGGATTGGCCGCCTAGAAAAGCCAGCACGACCAGAAGCGGCATTGGCAAAACGGCGCAGGGTGATATCGTCACGAATGTTGTCTCTAAATCCGGACTAGCACATAATCCCTAACCGTCAGCTTCAGACAAGGTCATTGCCACCAACGTGCATGAAAAGCGGCTCTTTTGATGGGGTCCATGGCGTTCCCGTTGGGTGTCTCGGATCCTCCCTCTCACTCCATTTTCCGATTTGTGCGGGCGCATAATTGTGGTACTAGAAAATCCAAAACACACAAGCAGTTGGTGATTTCATAGAAGAAAAGGTGATCTGAGCGGGCCTACCTAGGGCTGAAATCGGCCCCCAATGTCGGATAGCAAATTAAAAGGTTGGATACCTACACAAGAACCTTGCATCTCTTGGGAATTCGCCTCTCCCCCTTGTATCAACCCCTGTCCCTGAGGGAAAGCATCGGTTTGGGCAGAGGATGTTACCTTGGATCTACTTTAATATTTCATGAATCCCTGAAACTCGATTTGTCCTCCCCCAACAAGACAGGAACGCGTGTCTCCATCTCTTTTCTCTCTCTTTCTTTTTCTTTTTTTCCTTTTCACAAACTCAATTTCTTTTTAAATCAGCGTTTCAAAATGGAGATACATCAACAAAATGAGGGCAAGATTTATATGCCCACTCCTCCATACCAAAACGATGGAAAAATCTACGTCCCACAGAGTAGCACAAGCGGGACACCAAGCTGGGGGATGACTCCACAGCAGCATCCAGCAGAACTGGCTCAGTACGGCCCATTAAGACCTTATACTGCTCCTCCACATCCTCCGGAGGAAGAGAGAACCATATGCGGTTTACGAAAAATTACTTTCCTCTTATCAGTGATAATAGCCATTCTCGTGTTGGCATTAGCGCTTGGACTTGGGTTGGGATTGGGATTAAAAGATAAAGATCAAACTGGGTGAGTTTTGTTTATAATTTCCAAAACTTTCAGCAATCGTTACTAATCTTTCCCTTCAGTGATGCCTCACCCGCAAACCAAACAAATGGGGCTCAAATAGCAGGAGGCTCAACAACCACCCAACCACCAACAGCAACCACCCCAGGAAGTTCCGGTCTCGACAAACTCGACCCATCAGTAACCATCGTAACCGTATCCCAAACCGTAACCGCCCTCCCAACAATTCTACCACTCGACTGTCCCAACCCATCGAACCCATCCCCTTCAATAAAAATGGAAGCCGTCAAGGGAACCCCATCTTTTACATTTCTCATGAACTGCGGCAAAGATAACTCTGGTTTTGACATCATGAATACAATGGCGTATTCATTTGACGACTGCATGAGGGCTTGTATCATGTATAATGTTTTTTCGAGGCCATTAAAGTGTACCAGCGTTCAGTTTTGGAAACCGATTGCGAATGCGAAGAGGACTTGGGATGGGAATTGTTTTTTGAAGAATGGGACGGTGGCGAAAGTTGAGAATAAGGATGCGACTCAGACTGTTTGGGCTGAGCTTGTTGAGTGATGAGCGTAGTAGAGGGGGGTTGTAATCGATAGCTTTTTTTAATTCTGTTTGTATATATTTACGATTTTTCTTTTTATGATCCAGAAATTTGGGTGTTGGGTTTATTTCTAGGGAGAACAGGACAAGCATGTCATTTCATTGAATCAAAAGAATTGGTTAAAATCCAGTTGCTTTCTTGTGGAGATCAAAAGTGAGCCAAAATTTGCAATTTCAGAAATTCAGACGCAGTCCGGCAGTCTGAGAGCAGGAATAGGTAGGTAGGTATTTTGCGCGAGTCACCTTAATTCAACAAATCTCATGCAGGTAACTTTGCTTTTTGAGGTGTCAAACGTTTTACAATGACTGCCCGGGAATGACTGACGGGAATGATGACGATGGGAGGTGTTGTAGGTATATCAAGTCTAATCCCAGGTACTAGTTTACCACTCTATTCTGCTCTCGTTGCCCTGAATCTTGCTCTTCTGGTTCTTCAAATGTTCATGACCTTATCCGATTACCTCATCCCCTGGACCTTGCTGCAGTAGATATGTGTCCAGTTGCCACCAAATGGATGTGTCCCGTAGAAGCTCTTCATCCCATCTAGTCTTCCTCCAATTCTTGGTCACACATCCCCTGACTCCGTTTGATTAATCCGCTGCAGTCTTCTGAGGTCCACCACTGCAAAATTTGCAACTCTTTTTCAAAATTCTGCAGTGGTTGCCTGGGGGCGTATATATTGAGGGCTTCACTTCTCTCCCACTTCCTCAACTTTCTTCTCCTTACACCCAACAACTCGAGTCGGTGTCAATCACTCACTCCCTAGGTTTACAACTACACACAAACCATCACACACATACATCATCATCATCGTAATATTTTACAAACCCTCTCCCAACAGACCCTTCATCCCCCACGATTAAAATGGCCGACCGCTACGCTATCTCCCGGCAGCGTGTCCAGCGTCCGCACAGCAACTGTCCCATCTGCACTCAAGACTTACGCACCGTCCAAGCCGGAGAAAACGCAGAGAGGTTCAAGAAAGACTAAAACGCCATGCGTAAGCAGTACGAGCAACAAACGGCCACTCGCAAGAAGGATTACGATGCCGCCCAACATACCTTCGCAGGCCGCCTTCACGCCAGCTTAAAGTCAACCAGCGAGCGCGAGCTGGAATATAAAGCCAAGCTCGAAGCCCTCCAAGCCCGATACGACCAATTCTCCAAGGCTGTCCATGAGAACTTTACCAAGCTTGAGACCATGCATATGGAACTCAAGGTTTCGTCGGAGAAGAAGATTGCTAGCCTCGAGAAGGAGTTGGCCACGTTTAGAGCTGAGAAGTATGAATTGTACCGGAACCAAATGGGGAAGCAAATGGAGAACATCATGGCTGTACAGGCTGGACAGATGAAGCAGGCTCATGCGGCGCAACATGTGAGCTGAGGTAACAACAAGCGTTACTAATATTAGCGGGGACAATCTGGCAGAGTATAGGGAGGGCGGGGGGTATTAGGGTGACGGGAAGAGGCCCATCGTTCATAGTTTTTGAAATGCGTTAGTATAGGGGCGCAGATACTCGGATGAACTTTAAGGCAGGCATAAAATGAGACTTTCTTCTCTTCCAACTTTTTTTTTTGGTTTGTTTTTGTGTTAAATGGCAGTGATTAAGCTTGGGTACCTGTACGTTATTTCGTTTCGGTCCGTTTTGTGTGGTCGACATGTAAATTACTCGTTTTTCCCCTACTCATATCTATTGGTGCTTAAAGAAACAAGCAGCTGCCATTTCTCGCACCGAACAATGTTCTACAGTAGCCCTAGTTGACAGATTGGCCACACACAACGTTCCCAAGCGGATTGTTTATCACCTCGAGAAACCGTATTACAAGGTATACGGAGAAGGCCTGATGCCTGACCCTCGTACCTATGACTCTTATATAGACCATGTCCTCAAACGAATGCTTCAGATTAAATATAACAAAACAAACGATGGCCATGAAGACTCACATGTTGGGAATTTTATTAAGCTAACTGATACCTATTTCTACAGTCAAAGACTCTTCATCCCATCCAGCCGCCTGGTCACACGCAAAGCATTCTTCCGTGGGTTTCCGTCTGCTGCAGTCTGACGAGGTTCGCGGCCCACCAGTTCAAATTTTGCAGCTTCTATTGCAAATCTAATATTCCCTGGTATATATTGAATACCCCCCTTCTTTCCGGAATTACCGGCTTCTTTTCTCCTTATAACTAACATCAATAACATATCAGGCTGTGATCTCTTTCAATACCACCAACCTCACATACCTATACATTATCTTTACAGCGGACACTTCTCTCTGACCTATTACCTCCCCCTCTCACATTATGGCTGGCTACTGGTTGCCCCCTCGCCCCCGCACCCTCCGCCCCGGTCATAATTGCTATTTACTCAAGACTTGAGGAGGAGCTTGCGACTTTCAGGGATGAGAAAGAGGCATTGGACAAGGAGGAGCTTGAAAAGCTCAGGGCTGAGACCGCCAGGAAGGTGAAGAGGTTAGAGGCAGGGTTCTGCATCTATCTACTTCTACCCACCAGGCCTTTAAAGTAGATAGAATAGATGGATTAGTAAGCCAACCCCAGATAGAGTTGATAGAAA
>MU865429.1:0-47214 GCA_033297215.1 Podospora fimiseda
CTGAGACGCTTGCCACAACCTTCGATTATCCTGTCAAGCTACCCTTTGGCGTACTGCCTTGCAGTCTGTATCCACCTCTGGTGCAGGTTGTAACATCTAGCCTGACTAAACAGGACTCAAAGGGTTCAAGTGACTAAGATGGCTTATGTACAGGCATTTTTAATTTTGGGAACGAATAATCCCAGAAAGGCTAATGATAGGTATGAAGGTTGGTTATTGAAGCATATCACTCATCTTTTGTTTGTTGCGGCTTGAAAGCAGCACCAGGAATCTACTTAAAAATACAATTTGTCTTTTACTGGGGAGCTCACTACATAAAGTTCCCATCATCGTCCGGGGAGGTCCGGTTCTGAATGAGTGCCACACTGTGACATCATCAAACTAATACAGAAAATATTCACATTTTTGTTTACATTTTATGTACGGAATAGTCTTGGATCCAATGAAACTCGTCAAGTATAAAAAGTCACTTGAACTCAACAACTGTGATGCATCCTCTCACGAGCCCTCAAGTACTCGATGTCAAAAGACCAAGAAGATTTTTTTTTTTTTTTCACTTCTCTCACCCTGATAAAATATTTCTGTGCCCCTTTTTTGGGTTGTATCATGGCGGCACAGTTTCGCGGATAATTACACTTGCCCCCCTGCTTGGTGTGTACCACGCGCCAAGAACAATGTTGATTGGTGCAACTGCTGTGGCGGGGAGCTCAAACGCGTTTGAGAGATCAGGCCACTTTAAATCTCTCCCAACGAACGTCAGCAAAAAAAATTCCCCAACTTTTTTCGTTTTTCCACACCAACCATCATCTCGGCAAGGCACAGCACCAGCATATATCTTCCTCTTAAAGGATGGCATCTCCCCAAGTAATAGGAGGCGCCGTAGCAGCAGCCGTAATCGCCCTCATCACATTCACCGCCGTCCCCATGTTCATCATCCGCGAATACTTTCCTTACAAACTCCTCAAAAAACAATATCTCGGCAAACCAACAGTCAACACCAAATCTTACAAAGGCCGCACAGTCTTGATCACCGGAGCAAATGGCGCCTTTGGTTCCCGCGCATCCAAACTCGTCGCCCACCGCGATGTAGACACCCTCGTCCTCGTCGACGTCATGGACCTCACCGCCCTCAAAGAAGACATTGAATCCGAACTGAAAAAAGAAAACAAGCCCCTCCCCAAGATTCTCCTCTGGCAAATCGACATGATGACCTTTGCGGGATGTCAAGAAGTCTTCCGCAGAGCCAAGACCGACCTCGCCAAATCCGCTGGACTCGATCACGTCCTCTTGACGGCCGGAATCCTCAGTTTCAAACGCAAGGAAAGCCCGGAGGGTTGGGAAACTACCCTTCAAGTCAACTATTTCTCTACCGCTTTGGTCGCCCTTCTTTTGCTTCCTTTGCTCAAATCAAGCCCTGGAAATCCAAACCCACCTGTTCTGACCATGGTCACCAGTTTTGGAGTATACTGCTCTAGTTTCACTTATGGTGTCCCCAAGAAGGGATCTTACCTCAAGAAAATGAGCAATAATAAAGATGGGATGGAGCAAGGACATCAGTACGGACGGTCAAAGGCGTTGTTGCTTTGGTTCGCAAAGGAGTTGGCCGAGAGGACCAAGAAGGCCGGGCTGAACGTCACCATCAACAGTGCCGATCCTGGAACTGCGTGGACTAACCTGACGGGTCCTAATCGGAGTCAGTTGATTCCGAGGTTGATTACGAATTATTCGGCCAGGGACCCTATTTATTGCGCTACGGCTTTGTTGAATGGTGTTAGTGCTGGGCCTGAGAGCCATGGAAAGATTTTGCATGATTTTGATATGCCAGAGTGAGTTTTTTTTCTGTCTTTCGCTTACATGACAACTGCTGACTGAAAAATAGATACCCGCCTTTTGTTTTGAGAAAGAGTGGTCAGGTCGCACAGCAAAGGATTTGGGATGAGAGCCGGGAGGAGTTTGAGGCCAAGGTTCCTGAGATCCAGGCTGTTTACAAGATGTTGGGTTGATTTCCGAGATGAGATCTCAGAAAGGAACTTGAAATGTAATAATGTGTGGAAGATTGGATTGGAGCTGCTATCTCCTTTAATGCCTGACAGATAGCTTAAGGCAAGAGAACAACGAGTCGAATGTCTAGAAGACAGAGTAACTACAAACAGAACAAAATATTTGATGATCCTTCAGGTCCCAAGCAACACACAATCAATCGCAATGTGATACCATAACTCTCAAATAACCTTTACAAACCCAACCTCGACAACCCTATCAGCATCAATGTCCAAATCAGCCAACTTGGTCCTCGAATTCTCCCGAATCCACAAAAACATCTCCAACACTGCCCACCTAAACCAACCAAACACCTTTCCTCCTCCTCCACCACCACTCTTATCAATCTTCATCACCTCCTTCCCAATGATATAAACCATTTGCTCATCAACAGCCCTCGTCAGCGCATCCAACTCTGCCTGAATCTCCGGAGTATGTTCCACACTACGTGCACTCCCATCCGGATTCATAGTAGCATCCCTCGTAATATACAACACCAAATGCTCCACCAGCTGCTGCCCCAAATTAGGAGTCAACACATCATCCATATATCCATGCCTAAGCGTCACGCGATAACAAGACGGAATGCTACTCGAAGCTCTAGTGATAATATACCTCTCCTCAGGAGGGACAGAAGGTCTCGACAGAGGGCGCATATGAAAGAACAAAACAATAGTCGGACGAGTCTTGAACTTGCGCACAAACTGCGTGAAAACAGTTGGAACATGCGGTCCACCAACTTTATCAAAAAAGATACCCAGTCCAGAAGCGTTGGAGACTTTTTGTCCACCAAAGTCTGGAGCCAAAACGAGGTCTCCTGATGGGCTTTTGGTGAGGAGGTGGGAAGGATGGAGACGATCATCGGATTCTGCGGCCCATTGGGCTTCTTTACCAAATCTCCAGAGGATAAAGATTGTGGAGAGTATGAATGCCAGAAGGAGAGTGAACCAAGCGCCGTCGGGTACTTTGACGAGGGAGGAGGAGATGTAGGCTCCATCTAGGGCTCCAAAGACGAGGAAGAAAAATATGACGATTGGTGTTGGGATGCGCCAAGAGATTATGGCGACGATGGATACCATGCATGTTGTGATGAAGGTTACGACGATTACGCAGACGCCGTATGCGTTGCCGAGTGATGTTGTCTAAATGAGAAGTTATTTAGTGAGAGATGGAGGAAAGGTTGGGATAGAGATACATACATTGTTGTAGACGGCAGTGACAACCACTGTGCCGATCATGAGCAGCCAGTTGGCAAAGGGCATGTAGACCTGTTCGTGGAACTTGTCGCTCGTATGCACGGTTTTTATGTGTGGGAAATAAGACAACCTCATGACCTGGGTCAGCAACTGGAAGCTGCTCGTGATCATTGCCTGAGATGCCACAATCGCCGCGAGCACGGCAATGACCATGCTAAAGTAGAAACTGCCAGGCGGGACGGTGTAAAAGAATGGATTGGTGAAAGCCGTTTCGGTGGTATCGGCCGAGATGTAAGCCGCTTGACCGATGTACGCAATAATAAGGCAAGGGTAAGCCAATCCAAGCCATGAGATCTGAATAGCCCGCTTGCTGAAGGCACCCAAGTCGGCGAAGAGAGCCTCAACACCAGTAAAAGCAAGAAGCAATCCACCCAAGGACCGCCAACCATCATGACCATTCCTGACCAGATAGGCACCAGCAAAGTAAGGACTGAACGCCTTGAGAACAGAATGATCATGCTTGACAAGATTGTATATCCCAGCACAAAGATTAAACAACAACCAAACCACGACAATAGGCGCAAAGGTTGTTCCCAGCTTTGCCGTACCAAAGGGCTGGATAGCAAACAGAAACACCAAAATGGCACAAGAAATGCCCACAATGGCCGACCGAGTCAAGTCGGGATTGGCAACAGTGATACCCTGGATGGCACCCAATACCGACTGGGCCGGCGTCAAAACACCATCAGCAATAACCATTGAGACACCAACCACGCCAGTCACTTTCAGCAAAAACTTTGCCGTGGCGGACCTCTCCAAGAAATTTCGAAATTTCTTCCCGCCGAGGTCCATATCATTGGTGTCGTGTCTCTCCAGCTTGGGAGTGACATGCTCAGCAACGTTTGGATCTCTTGTCGTGATCCTTGCAAAGCGTGCAAGAAGGGAGTAAAGGGCAAATGTTCCGCCCTGGCCATCATCATCGGCTCGCAGAACAATGAAAGTGTACTTGACGGTGACGATCAGAGTGAGTGACCAGATGATAATAGACAAGGCGCCGACAAGATCATCCCAATTTGGTTGAGAGGTAAAAGTGGACGAGTAGACGTAAAGAGGAGATGTTCCAATATCGCCATAGATGGTACCGATGGATTGGAAAGAAAGCCATGCAAGGGTGAGGCCGGAGTAGGTTTGCTTCTTTTTGAGACCGAGATCTTCTGCAGCAAATTTCTTAGCCCGCTCTTCTTGATCTAAATCATGAGAAGTAGCAGGGTTGAGGTCTTTCTCAAAGGATTTGGAGGTTTGGTTTGATCCCTCGGTCGGAACTGGCTGAATGGAATCGGCAAGTCTGGTGTTGGCCATTGCTCCTGGTAATGTCCGAGGGAACAAAATCTCAGGTGACCGTGACAACTAAGGGAAAGAAAAACTGTTGGGAAGCAGGAAGTTGGCAAGTGCAGGAGCGAAAAGAGATGGGAGGAATGCAGGAAAGAAAAAAAGAGCGGGCAACCCAACAGCAGACAGTTATACTTTGTCGACTGTCGGTCCCGAGCTCTGCTTTTCTCCCTTCCATTCATCCCTCAACCACATGCTTTCATTGATTTTTCTCATTTCGACGCCGGTCAGGGTTGTGATAGCAATCCTTTACGATTTGTGGTGGTGACAAATTTCTTGGCTGACGGCTCACACCCAACCCGTGTATCCTGTACCTGATTCCTTTGGGTCCCTTCCCCTCCATCCCGCATCGTGGCAGTGCATGCCACGCGGATAGCTATCGCCTTGTTCTTATTCGACAAAGAGTCAAAATCACTCAACCTGTCGTGTAATCACTCAATATTGAACAAGGAATGCCTGAACAAGGAAATCCCGAGCATAACCGAGTTCAGTTTCCTGTTTTGAATGTGATAGCTCTGTTGATCATGATTGGTCAAAGCTGTAGCCGGAGCTCGAAGGTGTCTGAGCTCGGCGTGGGGATGTTCTACAGTCAAGCTCAATCAAGCTTAATCAAACTTCCCGGCTGTGACGTTGAGGTTTCCCCGGGAGGACTCCAACAGGGATATCTTTGTGGAATGCTGCAGGGTTTCGGACAAAGACCGTTTTGCTGCGGCTGAGAAAGTGCATGTGATGTGTGATCCGGGAGACAAATCTCATGGCTGTTAGTGAACTCTAATTTTTACATACAAAAGCAATCCTCTCCACTACCCTCAGTAACAAGGTTGAGTTTGAGGGAAACGGCTCCCAACAATTCTTACCCCGATGTTTCTGCTCTTGAAACTTTTTTGCTTCGCTGCGCAAGCTTGACCATCTTGGTTGATATAGAGATGGCAAATCCTTGTTAAAAGGTAATATCTCCATCAAAACAATCCATTACATGATACAAACAATATCTTTGAAAGCACTGCCTCGCACCTGTGTTTGCTCAATGATGCTGGTTTCCAAGTACTCCCAGCAGACCGAGTGTGGGACTATAATGGTAGGTCTACCCAACCGAACATTTACGCCAGCCGCAGCAAGACGGCCCGACCAATTTGCAGAGGCCCGGACAATAGAAACCGCGTCATCAAACGGTTTGTCGAGTAGTTCTTGCCAGTTATCGACCGTTACCATGGGCACCCTCGAAGGACGGCTCGTTGATGAAACGGTAGTACTCTGGTGGCTTTTGCAGTTGCAGCTAGCTCGTATAAACAGTGGGCTGTTGATGGTGCCCAGCATATCAATGTCAGAGACCTAGTCGACCGAGTCATAGACCTGCACCAGAGTCTCGCCCTGCCTTCTCGGCGCTATACAATGCCACCTTTCATTGATCTGCTTTGGCAGTGTTGGCAGTCCGTAACCACGAGCGGCAACTGTTATCCCAGGAACCAATTTCTTCTCTCGAAAACTCCTGCTTGGCCGCCAGCGACTTCTTTAACTTGGTAAATTCATCCGATTCATTCTCAATGGCTTTGGCAATCTCGGCCTTCCTCCGCTCAATCAATTCGCACCAAATGGAAACTGCGTGGATGGCGTCGAACATTTCAGCAATCATGCAAGCAAGGAGATGGATGGCGATGGCGTTGGTGCCCGACGTAGCAGCGGCCCAAATGCTTCCAGAGTCTGCGCCGGAAAAACGAGCAAAGATACCATGTCGTCCTTGCTCGGCCGAATCGATATTTTGTTGCTGGCATATCTCGGAGACGCGCTTTCCATAAGCAGCGAGCAGCCCGTTTACCACTCCCGCCACTCCATTTCACGCGTCCATCTTCTCGACACCAAACTAGACCTGCCAGTCTTCACCATGTCCGGCACAGGGGTTTGTATCATGGTTTCCTGTCGGTTTCCAACTCACACGTCAATGGAATCTAAGCTGGATCCCCATCCCGATGCCCTCATAGGCAACCCAGCAATCTCTTGGCACCTTGACCACCTGGGAGGAACGTTCCTCTGCTTACTCCCCCGCATCACACCGGATCCTTATGTCTTCCACAGGCCCAACAAGCTTTGGGAATACCAACTTCCCTATCAATTGCCCGAGTTCACAGTCACAGCAGCATGCGATATTACGGGAGCCTAGATCAACTCGATATATTTGATCTCTCCTGAGCTTCAGTCAGACATTGCTAAAATTGCATATTCACTCATACAATGGACCGCGACGTACAATGTCGAGGGTGGAACTTATTATCCACGCATTCTACTTTCAGGATTATCCAAAATTCTCCAGCAAACCACAGAAATCCTGATTCTGACCTCCTTCCTGTTAACACTGGGTCTGGTGTACTACATCAGTTCTCAAAGGGATGCTCCGGCACTGATTGCCGTGGTATTTATGTCTTTGCACAGCACGGCGTGCGGCTACCGCCTTTTCGTGTCTGATCATATTCGAGCCAGGCAATCAATACTACGAGAAATTACAGAAAGGAAACCCGAAACTTACAGGACCATTATCGTGAGAACGACCAGCGACGTCATCTTGATGCTATATTGCGACGGAGTCGCATTTCGAACCCTCACTGCCGACAAGGAAGCAGAAGAATGTTTAAAGGCCGCGGTGGAAGGTTGTGTGAGGATGCAGCGCAAGGAAAGAAAAAGATCACTCGCGCTGATCAATTTCTGTCTCGACCCTTACACTATACCGCCCCTGGCATTTGTCCTATTTGCCAATGCACATCTCAACTCCCAACTGGCAATCATCCACGTCTACATCATCTTGGCCTTTCTGTTTTGTTCTCTCCCTCCTTCAAAAAGCGACAGGAGAGAGTTTAATTTAAAACGTCAGTATTACCACCCGGAGGCCACCACCGCACACCTGTCGAAGCCCGATCTCAGAGCGTCTGAAGTGGAACCGTCGCTGGCGAGGACCATCTGGTACGCTATTAGAACCACGAAAGATACTCGATGGGTCCCTGCACTTCTTGAGGATATACAATCACGCAAGGAAGCGGCCAAGGAAGCTGCAGGGTTGGACTGGATTCAGGAAGCAACCGCTGAGGAAATATTTGGCTCAACACAACCTCAACCGCCACGTATTCCGCAGGTTGGGAGGAATGGCTTGAAGAAGCAGCCCTCAACATGGAAAACCCTGGGTGGGCTGCCGAGGCTGGAAAGAAGCGATTGGTGGATTTGAATCATCATGTTTACGATGAAGTGATAGATGAGGATCAAGACGAGTCCTCGGAGGCAAGCGAAGGAGAAGAAATTGTCTCTGTTCCAGTGGAGAACTGGTGAGGATTGAAGGATCTAACCACGGGAAGAGAGTTGGGCTGATACTTTAATACACTATTCTCTGCCACGCTTGATCATTTTTTCCCCCTCCCCAGAATACCCAAACACGGTGCCAGTTTCACAACAAAGAAGATTAACCGTTTATGTACTTTGACTTGTGCTTGTACGCCCCTGTTTAGCAGTCTCACTTGACGCTAAAATGATGCTTGCGAATACGACTCTACCTACACTGCTCGGGAGGTTAGACCCAACATTCCTTCGCCGGCGTATGACTCAAACACCTAGTCAGTGTTGCAGTTGGTCCTCACCGAGGCCTTGGCAAAGGACCCAAGAGAATATTCCACTTCCCATAAATACCTAAGTATCCTTTGACGTTTTACAAACTTGAAGCTGTCAAATCTTCTCACGGAACCCGACAAAATGAAGCCCTCCTCATTACCCATTCCAGAACAAAAAACTCTCATCACCGACCTTCCCGCCGAAATTTTACTCGACATTTTTTACCTAGTTGCCGCTTGTGACCCCTGCAACCATTACGACCTCGACCACACCGAATATATTCGCGACGCCAGGCTCGTCTGTCGTCTCTTCAATCAACTTGCTTCCCCGCATTTATTTGGAAAGCATGGAGATATCAACATAAATCTCAGTCAAAAGTCGCTCGACCGTTTTGCAAATCTCGTACAAAACCCATATATCGCATCCGGCATCAAACACATCGACATCTCGCTCGATTATCGACCCGCCGAGCTGGCAAACGATCTGTCACGGTTTACAGAGTATCGAATTGAACAACTGGGCCAGGTACTGGGCTATTGTATCAACTTTGATTCCTACGACTTAGGTTGGCATTGGGATGAGGATGAATTGCTTTCCAGCGCAATTTCCAACTACAGGACCATCGAACGAGCCTGGGCCGAGTTTTTGCCACCGTCGTTCGTAATGATGCCAGGGACACCAATTGATGATGACCCCAATGGCGAGCAGTCTCTTCGAGAACTGTTGCTTAAAGGGCACCAAGAGTACCAGCGGCTACACAGAGAACAACACAATCTGATCACGAGCGGGGCGTTTATCAACAGCATCGCTTCATCCATTGCTCGCATCGGACGCGCAGTGACAGTCTGGATTGTTGATTCTGGGGACGAGCCCCTTGCGAATTCAGCATGGGGTGGTAGCCGGGAAGAATTTGTCGAGTGGAGCAAGTTCCTCAAAACACCGCTCAAGATAGCGAACCTCCTAACGTGGTGCATGAAGTGGGAGGAAATTGAAAATCTCAAAGGGGGCGCCGTCCTATTTCCGGGTCGCGTTGTTTCAGAGTTGCCTATTGCAATTCACAAAGCCACTGGGAATATCCCGCTCCTCGAGACTTATGAGATTGCGGCGTCTTTTCCTCTATCACCAAAAACAAGCACGGCGTGCATTGAACCTCGGCTCAACTCGTGGGGCTGGGAAGACCTTGCCGAGGCCTTCTCCCATCTACGCAGATTTCTATTTCATGCCTGGAACGAAGCCGACGAGGGAAGAAAATACGTGACGCATATGACCCTTGACGATATGTCTCGCGTTTCCGCCTTTTTTGGCGCCATCCTTCGTGGATCCGCTGCTACCATTGAGTCTCTGACCCTACGGTTTCACGCCTATTCACTGCCTTCATCAAGCGGTTTTATACGCGCAGGAAGGTTTCTATCATCTGTCAAGGTTCTCCCCCGCCTTCAAAGTCTTGTAATCAACAACATTGAAGTGGAACAGGCCGAGTTTGAGCAGTTTTGCGAGGCAGTTGAGACTTCCAGTCGCTTGAAAGAAATCAGTCTGTGCGAAATTATTCTTCACGGGGAAAGCTGGTCTGGGACGATTGAAATTTTGAGAAAGGGAGTTCGACAAAGACAAAAGGGCGTGGAAATCATTATCGGTGAGCTGTATGGTGGCGAGTTGGGATATCGCGGACATGAACCACCAGAGGCTCTGAAGTATTGGCAGAGTCGTTTTGAGCGGGAAAGGGCTGAAAGAAGATTGCGCAAAATGAAGGCCATTGACTTTGTGTCACATTCGGAGGAGTCGGACTCAGAATCAAACTCGGACTCGGATTCAACTTCAAATTCAGAGTCAGCTTCAGATTCCGAATCGAATTCAGACACAGACTCGGAGTCTAGTGGAGCAACCCCGAGAAGGCAGATCAACTATGAGAGCGAGTGGCCAATCATGAGACAGATCGAAAAGTATTTGAAGTATAGTTGGAGGGACGACCTGCAAAATCCCTTGTTGGACGAGAATTTTCTTTGTCTCCCCTTGATACCAGGTCGGGTCAGGAGGAATTGAAGTCGATTCTTTCCACCTCCGAAACAGGCATCTTGGCTGGGTGGTTCTGATAAGCAAGTAGTTTCCTTGTATTTTTGGCTTGGCCTGACAGAATCGGCCTTTGATTCAAATGAAAAGCAAGGTACCAATATAGATAAAACTTTGATGGGGTCCCAGTACTCCATGTGACACGAGAAGTTTCATGCGCCCAAATATCTTCAGTAGGTATCCAGCTAGACAGACCCAAATTCTAACGTGATGTGGAGTGGGAAATGGCTTTGAAGTTTTGGTCGACTGCTCTCAACGGTTCATGGTTCATCTTCCCATCGTTTTCCCCAAGTCAATTAGGCAAAGGCAGCCTAGTGGTCATATCGAGCGCTGGAAAGATGGTCAGGAAAAAGAAAATCCCATCCAAGGTCAGTTTTGCCACTCCATGGTAACATTGACATTCAGATGCCACCTTACCTAGTCAAAAGAATATTCAAAAAAAAAAAAAAAAAAAAAAAGACAAGTCTCATGATTGGGAAAATTATAGGTACCGGTAAAAAGTTCGGGTATATGTCCCGCTCCAAAATTTAAGATGCCATGGCATGCCCGCAGAGGTTTCTTGCAACTCCAAAAAAAAAAAAAAAGAAAGAAAAAAAAAGAAAAAAGAACTCCAAAATCTAGCTCTCCCTCCTCCTCTATGCCTTGTCTCGGCCGCAACACTCAAGATGTCGCAACATGCGTTCCATGAAAGCCTATAGCAATAGGAAATCCAATCTCGGCTCTTCCAACCTCCGTCATGCTCTTTGCATCCAAACACAACAGATAACTCGTCTTTTTGTGTCCGTCCACCACCACACTCAACAAAACCCCATCATCCTCTCCCTCCTCCGTGCTGACATCCGCACCAGGCCTCGGTACGAATATCGCCTCACCAGGATTGTGCCCTTGAGGGCAGTCCCAGTACAAAACCTCCCTAGTCACCATATCCGTCTTGACAAGTCCATCCATAGTGGTACTTCTCCCTTGGTACGGCAGACTGTACACATACCTGCAGCTCCTCGTCGCATAGAGCGGATTGATCGTCGGCAACTCCCCGGCATGCGGTCCGGGAATGGTAGAAACTTTTTCCACCTTTATTAAACCCTTATCCTTTTTCCCTGACGGCAAAGTCAACTCATACCTAGAACAGCTGACCATGGCTGCTCTCGTATGCTCCTTGTCGCCCCAAAACCTTCTGTCCGCTCCATCCTTTTGCAAGATGACGTCGTAATACAACTTGTGAATCACATTCATGTTCTTATAATCCATCACATCACAGACAATCTTTCCATCTTTTTCGTACGCATTTATGCTGTGAAAGAAGAAGCCAGCAGGGCTTTCCCCTCTTCCCACCACGCCTTTCCCTCCAGTCTTGTCAACCACGATCCACTGCATCTTCTTGCTTTCATTAAACGGTTCAATAGCATCCACAATGTTCCTCTGCCAGGGGACTTTTATTCCACCCCAGCCAATGTGCGAAGATGGAATGACAAGAACCAGGTAATTCTCGGTCATGAAGAAGCTGTGAATATACGCAGCTTTGATTCCCTTGCCGGTGATTGTTGCCAAGATATCTGTCTTGCCTGTGGCCGCGCGCACTGCAAAAACTCGGTAGGTGGTTTCCCGCCCAAACGCCTCGTTGAAGTTGTAGAGGTCACCAGTTACGGCATCTCGGTGAGCGTGGGCGCAGGAAAGAGGACCGTTGAGTAAGGGGTGCAAATTGGACTGGGTGGCGAAGCCGATGGGCTCGAGGGTTTGTGGGTCCATCTGCTTGAGGTTGCAGTTGTCTGTTGTTAACCATATGTTGGAAGGGAGATTTCGGTGACCCGAGGACGGAATCGGGCCAGGTGAGGGCTGGGGAATCTTGTCGAAAAGGTTGCCAGATACTTTGTCGAGACCTGGGTAGTTTGGGTTGACGACGACACAGACATTTTCAATCCATTTGTCTTCTGGTGGTGCGGTTGCTGCTTGCCATGTTGACATCATCTTTGAAAAGAGACCGATACATGGGTCTTGTCGTTGAGCAAAGCTGAAGAACTTGCGGTCGCCCGTCTTCTTGATGTGTTGAATCATTTGCTCGGATTGGCGGCGGGAAGAGTAAAGCACCTCGACTTTGTTTTGGCCGTCGGGGATAATGTCGAAGCGGTGAGTTTGTGCAAGTCCGTCGAACCAATGAGATGTGTAATATGTTCCCTTGGGTGTGTCCTCAACTGTGTATACCCCTGGACCTGTCCGATATAGACTCCCTGCTACCCATGATGGGATATTGCCGACGACGGTGGTCTCGACGGGACCGCGTTCCTCTGTAAGGCCATCGAACTAGAAATGAATGTCAGGGAAATCCAAATACAAGTAATAGTGATATAACATACGCCTGCTTCGTTTGGCCAGTCCGTGTAAGCGGCAGCATAAAATCTCTCTATAGCATCATCAAGGTCTGCCTTTTCGTCATCTTTGCCACGACGCAGATGGGAAACCGTTGGAGCCATTTTTTTGATTTTTTTGATTTTTCCAACGGGAAACAGCAACTGCGTTATCCAGGAGAAGACATGAAGTCTTCTTAAAGAGTGAATGTCTCTCCACCTCAACGTGGAGAAGTGGATGTGCTGAGCTCGGGTACCGAAACAATGACCTGGATCTTAAGCGAGAATCCCGATTGTAGGGATGAACTAAAAAAGCTGCGGATCGTGAAGCGAGCCAAGACGATGTTTGCTTCGTTTGCCCAAATAAATGGTGGGGAACGATGCGTGATTGATGGATGATCTGATATGATCAACAAAACAATGAAAGATGGTGAGAAATTAAAACACAGCCATTGAGGTGCAGGAGATGGAAAGGGAAAGGGAAATGGCCCCCATGATGAAAAATGAAAAATAATAACAAGATAAAAAGAAACTGGGGACCGAGAAAACGAGAGGAACCCTGCATACAAATTATTGAATCTTGACATGTCAAACCCATCTCAAAATGCCCAAATTAGGACTCTTTGGGAAGCCAAGACGATGATTAGCGAAGCCATTGAAGCACAGTCTTACACAGCCGCACCTTCCGATGTTCGCTTGTTGAAACAGCTTGACGACAGAGAAAGAAGAGAACCCTAACCCTCATATGCTGTCGATTCCAAAAGAGGAAGGTCGTTCAAGGTTCAACGGCTTGGCTCAACGCCATGTTGAACGGTTTGTAGGGCGGTATTGGTTCAAAGAAGCGACGGTTTTAAGAATCGGAAACAACTGATTTTAATAAACGCCACAACAATCTTTTGAATCAAAAAAGGGAACAGTAAGCGAGACTTTACCACGTGGAAAGAGGGGAGGACTCTCCAAATTCTCGGAAGTTTATTTTAGTGGGGTAATTATTTCACAACTGCCATCGGCATCATGACACTCCCGGCTGATGACTACCGAATGGCGGGGTTTATTCGCGGAGGAAGTGTAACTTCCTGGGTTTGTTTCGCCAGTAATAATCCGAAATGGAAGGGGATTTGAGCAAGAAATTCATCACATCATTCATTCTCTTTCCAACTTTGTGCGCCAAAATTGAAAAAAAAAATGAGTAATCTTGACTCGACCCTCGCAGGCCACGCCGTGCCGAAAGCCGGCGCATCCCAACCGACAAATGACGGTCTCGACCTTATCGAAGACCACATCATCCCCAAACTCGACTCCGATTTCCTCGACTACTTCACCAACGTCGTAGCAAAGAAACCTCCCGCCCACGAAATTCCCATCGAAATCGTCCGAGCAAACCCCCAAGACCATCGTCCTCCCTGCGCGCTCGATACTTCCTCTGGATACGATCGCGTCGCCGACTACGTCGTCAGCTCCCAAGATGGCGCAAGCATCGACGTGAGGGCCTACCATCCAGACCCTGCAAAATTCGGTCCCGGACCGTACCCAGTGCATCTCAACTTTCATGGCGGCGGCTTTGTGCTCGGCGACCTGCATTCAGAGGCCAGCCTCTGTCTCAGCATGCGAGAGGCAGGGGTAGTGGTGGTCGACGTCAATTATCGTCATTGTCCAGAAACCATCTGGGGTAAATGCATTCAAGACGCATGGGCCGCCCTCAACTGGGTGCGCGACTCGCACACCACAATCAACATCAATCCGACGTCTGTGTCTATCGGCGGTATATCTGCGGGCGCTCACATCTCGATTGTTCTGCAGCACATGGCGCGCGATGCAGGAATAACCCTAAAGCTTTGCATGGCCTCGGTTCCCCCGTCAACCGATGCTCTGAGTTATCAGTATTACACGCAGTCACCGTTTCCCTCTTTCCACGAGTTTCACAGAGGTCCCGTCTTGCCGTGGAAGCGCATGAAATATTTTGGGAAGCACTGTTTTCCTCAGGACAAGCTAGCCGAGATTAAGAAGTTATGGCCGGATTGGTGGCTCGCTCCGATCCGCGCATCCAACTGGAAGGGGCTTTGTGATACGTACATCAGGACGGCCGAGTGTGATCCGTTGAGGGACGAAGGTGAAGCGTATGCCAACAAGTTGATTGCTGGCGGGACCAAGGTTACCGTCAAGAGATACATCGGATGTCCACATACATTCATGTATCTCGCCGTGCTCAAGCAGAAGCACGAATACGACCGGGATGCTATCGAGGCGTTGAGAATTGCTCATGGGGTGCAGCCAGTAACGATCTGAATGAAAACGTCAATTTTGTTATATACGCCATATTACGACCTGCAATTACACCGTTCCCTCTTCGATCTTCTATATATCCCTCAATTATATCCCACACACCCTTTCTGTCCATCTCCTCTTTGCTATCTTCGGCCTGCCCTCTTTCCCTCACCACTTATCAGGATCAGCCTCATCCTTGGTAGTAGCAACAGCCATCTTGTCATAAAAAACCCTCCTAGTCCCCTGCGTCCCCCTCATCCCCTTATCATCATGCCACCCATTAGCATACAACCCAACCCTCCACTGGAACGGAACATCCTCCGCCACGGTCGTAGCCACATTTTTCTGGTCAACAACAAGCTTATCATCATACCACATTCTGTAAAGCCCCGTAGCATCAGGTTTCCACTTGACTTCCATCACGATCTTATGCCACCGCCCTGCAGTAACCGTAACACTCGGGATATCAATCCTTTTGGTCTGTTGTGCACAGACACTGCCTGACTTCAATCTAGTATTCAATTTTGTCCCATCGAGCCAAACCATTGTCGTAGGCATGAAACTGTCGCATTTATCAAATGGAGCAATGAATTGAGAGATGTCGTAGGATTGTGCAGGGGAGAATTGCCAATCTGAGGGGAGCTTAAAAGCGAATCCGTAGAATTTTGAGGAAGAGGAATGGGTATAAGCGTTTAGGAGACGGACTTCAGAGTGATAGCGGCCTGTGTATGAGGCATCAAAGGTTTGAGAGGCGACGAGTGAGGGAGGGGAGTCGAAGAATTCAGTGGTGGATTCGGTTAGGGTGCCTAGGTGTTCGGTTTGGCGGGCTGACCAGCCGGATAGGGTGCCGCGGTTGGTGAAGATTTGGGTTTGATGGGAGGGGGAGAAGAGGAGGAGGAGGGGGATGAGTGATGAGAGGAGGGAATGCATTTTGATTTTGGTGTTGAGATTGGTTTTGAGGGGGTTGTGTCTTGTTTAGAGAGGGAAAGGGGTTTGGTGAAACTTTGGGGATGGAGGGCAGGAGTGGCATATATACTTTTTGATAGAGACTTATACGAATTACCGTGTTTGAATCGAAACATTTTCTTTACCATGTATATCCACTTCCATGGGCAGGTATGAGTGATGGACATGTAAGCTGACAAGATCATCATCTTTTCTGGTGGCCTCATGTCTTGACCGGGAAGGTTCAGGGGTCAATTCTTTTCCACCGGAATGTTTAATCTCCACCACGAGAGGAAAGGCTGTTGTAATTTGTAAGCTGAAGCCCTCGTGTCGTGTAGACATATGGCGTGAGACACAGAAACACTATAATCCCCCCCATGACTGCCCCGAACTGTGCCTCTGCGGAAAGGTAATGATCGCCACGATCTTTTTGTTCTGGTCGCTATCATGGCCTGTAGACGGGAAGGATCATTGCTTATTCAATGTTTCTAGATGCCCTTGGTCGGCCAGGCCTCGGCTTTAAACACTGGTTTGACAGTCCAAAAATGGGCAAGCAACAGAATTACGAGTTGATATATTTGATTGGACTCCATTGATCTCGTGATATTTTTTATTTTTGTTTGTTTTGAATGTTTTATTGATATAGACACTATAATGACAGTATGTGCAATTCTGGGAATTGTGTTTTACACCCCAATTATGTTTCCAACCCCTATTCCGTGCATCACTTTTGCGTTTTGATAACCTAGTTGGCAGGATACCGCTCGCCTTGATCCCACTATTTCATGAAAAAGTCAGCAGATGAAAAAAAGAGATGGAAGTCACCGTGTCAGATACTCACATGCTCAGCAATGCATCCTCCTTCCCATCTAAACCGATCAACGATAGTGCCAAAGAAGCCACCATTGTAGTTAACCCACGACATGTCGCCTCTGATGGTCGACCTGAGCAGGCTGTGCTGAATGCTGTGCCAGATGGGGCTCAGGATGTTCCAAGCTGAGGCGGCGCCATTTTGGGCCGCTGGGTTGTGGTTCTGGCATCAATTGTTAGTAACTTCATATAGAGAAAAAATACGCCTGAGAGGAGAGGATAACTTACGATATAATCCTCAACAATGTATTCAAAAGCCTTGGTAATGTTCTTGTTTCTTCCAACAAAAGCGTCAACAAAGTCGTTGAAGCGGACCTCGAGTTCTGCCTGGGATGGAGGTGGATTCTGTCTGACGCAGGGAGCAGGCTGACGACGGGCCTGTCTGGCGAGGAGGGAAGTTGACTCAGAGTCGGAAGTTGAGGTGGTAGGGAGGGCAGACACAAGCGCCACGGGGGCGAGGAGGAGGGTTGAGAGCTTCATTATGTCGCTTGTCACACGGTGTGTCGGTGAGTATGTCAGCGGTACTGTGATGAATGTTGTGTGAGGTCAAGGTTAAAAAAGGGATGAATTATATACATGTTTTGATGGTTGCGGGGAAGTTACAACTTCTTTCTTGGCCCAATATGTCTGAGGTATTATCCCGGATGATTTTGCCAGTTACATCATACGGACGACTGGAGACTTGAGACTTTTGCCTTTTTCAGTTACTTGGCTTTGTTTATGGCGGAGTTTGTGGGACTATTTTGGTGATGCTTGGCTTGCCTTGTTTTTTTTTCCCAGATCAATGGCCGGAAATTGGAAGGAATTGGTCATGTGAAGACACATAGACAAAAATGCAACGGTGAGAATCTTGGTCATTCATTGAAAAAGACAAAGGGCAACTGGGTATCTTGATTTTGTTTTGTTTTTTTACTCCTTTGCTAATAAACACCTGACCTCGTCGTAGGTAACATTCAAAATACAGCCGGAGCCATCAATAAAAAATGCAACGCCATTCATACATGGTCATCATCATCCTCCGGAATTTGGTATCTCTCTCAATCGTGTATTAAATACCAACCAAATCGACACAAAAAGCCAATCTTTTTTTTTGCTCTTGTTTTTCTTAAACAACATGCTCCCGAATCTCGGTTCTGGCCTTGTCATTGTTGATGCTGCCGGTCTCGTTGTGCTGGTTGAGAACCTTTTCGACGGCAGCGGTGGCCTGATCGGCGAGATGCTTGTCCTCGAACACTGTTGATGGGGTATTAGTATATGTGTACAGTAAAGTGTAGCGAGAGAGAAACTTACAGAATGCCAACTCCTCGAGGGTGCGACCAAAGGTCTCGGGAAAGAAGAAATAAACAAAAACGACTTCATAGGCGAGCCAGCAGCAGTAAGAGATGAGATACTTCCAGCCGACGTCCTTGAGACCGATGGGGTTGACAAAGGTGGTGAAGAAACCGGCGAGACGACCAAAGAGCTGGAAGAAGGCGATACCGGAAGAACGCTCGGCGTAGGGCCAGACTTCAACCATGTAAGTGTAGGTGAGGGCGTTGTATCCCATGTTGTAGCATGGGGAGTAGGCGTAGATGAAGAAGAGCACGGCAATGTTGGCCGACTGGTTGGGAGTGCCCAGGGCGACGGCGTGCTGAGCGCGCTCCATGGCGACGGTCCACGAAATGTAGCAGAGAAGGAGGGAGATGGTGCAGGCGAGGTACATGACGCGACGGCGAATCTTGACGACCAACATGGAGACGGTAAAGGCGCAGATGAGGGACCAGCAGGCAATCGAGAGGTTAATCTTTTGGATGTCGGTCGAGTTCTTCATGCCGATCATGTTGAGGAGATCACCGAGGTAGTAGGAGATGAGGGTGTTGCCGGACCACTGGGTGAAGAGACCCAACATGGTGGTGATGAGGACGCGGCGACGCATACCGGCAGTCTTGAAAAGGTCGGTCCATGACTTCTTGGAGGCTTCGAGTTCGAGCTTGATGGTGGTTTGCATCTGGGCGAATTCGGCGGCGACGAACTCTTCACCGCGGTCGGTCTCGCCGTGGTACTTTTGAAGAATTGCCCTGGCCTCCTCGGCGCGGTCCTTGGTAATGAGCCAGCGGGGAGACTCGGGGAGGAAGAAGACAAAGGTGATCTGAAGAAGCGAAGGGCAAATCTGAAGGAGGGAGGGGATTCTCCAAGCCCAATTGCTCGAGATGTTGTTGGTGCGGAAGCAGATACCGGCAGCAATAATCTGGCCGACAAAGTAGGCAACGTTGAAGAGCGAGGTCATAATGGGACGCTCCTTGGGATAAGCCAACTCGCCGATGAGGGAAGAGCCAGAGACAATGCAAGTGGGGATACCAAAGCCGAGAATCATACGGGCGACGATGTACATGCCGACTAGAAAAGGGGGTTGTCAGAGTGAACATGATCAGTTTAGATTGTGAAGAACAACAAACATACCGTGAACAGAGAAACCTTGAATCAGAGCACCAATAACCATGACGCATGATCCACCAAAGATGGACCACCGACGACCAAACTTGTCGTTGATGATGGGGATGAAGGGGAGCGAAAGAATGGCACCGAGGGAGTAGGCAGCGGCAATGATACCCTTGAGGGCGCCATCGGGATAGTCAAAGTATTTCTTCCATGATGGCACGATCTGAAGGGCGTTGATCATCTGGGAGTCAAACCCCGAAGTCAACTCGATACCCATGCATGTCGGGAACAACATGAGGTAGAGGTACATGAGATTTGGCTTCTTGTACCATGGTTTCTTGTCCTCGTTGGCGAGACGGGTGACGATGGGGTCCGCCTTGCCGTCGGTAACTGCTCCGCCGCCGGCCATGTTGATGATGATTTCCTCTGGTGTTGAGAGATGTCAAGAGGTGGTAGAGGTCGAGTTTGGCTGGTGACTCTGAAGGCGGAAGAGAGGAGAGAGGAATGAAGGGAGAGGATATGAGCATCAATTTAATCAAGGCAGCTCGATCCAACCCAACCCGTCCTCGCGGAACCCAGTGTCTGCAGAGGAGGAGTATATCCACGACCCCGGGTTGTCAGTTGGTCACTCGGTTCATCAGAAAGTGGATTGTACCCCAGTTCCCCAGTTCCATCCCCAGTTCCCCATTCCCAGGATTGAAACTATTGGAGTGGCCATTGGTCGGCTGACGGGACGCAAGGGAAAGACGGACCCCCTCGACGGACTACTTTCTTTGTCCAAGTCAAGTTTTTGTTTTTTGAAATTCTTTTCCCTTACCAACACATAGAGTATCCCGTGCATAAAAGCTCCTCAAACTCACCCCAAAGAGGAATTCATGTCGTAGTGTATCGTAGCAGCGTATTCCGTGTTTGCTCTTTTCCCCCTCTTGCCGTGGTTGTGTCGCATGGTTGTATATTGGGGTGTGGATCCTCCTTTCGGGCCCGACGTTATTTTTTTTCTCCCCTTGTTGCCTCCTCCCACAAAAAGTTCCCCCAGATCCCAGTTTCCCCAGTTTCCCCCAGATCTCCCCCGGTTTTTTTCTCCATATTCTTTCCCCAGACTCGGATGATCCTACCTTTCACATGATATTCCTGGACAATGAACAACGACATGTCGTTCGTTCTCGAAGTGGATGACGGATAACGGCTAGCCTACCTAGCTGGTCTTGGTACTCCGTACATACAAAACATGGCATCAAAAGTACCGGCGCTAACCAGGCCTTTACCGTGGGAAAATCTTGCTAGGCAACGGAAATGTACAGGATAATTGTTAGTGCACTTGGCAGCGTCTAGGGGGAGTGATCTCGAGTGAATGGGGGATATCGAGCCGTCTCCGCCGGATAAATGCAACGGTAGAGGTTGGGACAGAGATGCCCAGCCGGCTGTTTACCATTTCAGTCCCGCTAGCGTGCCACATTCACGCAGCTGTTCGTCGTCTTCTCCTCCTTCGGCAATTATCTTTTTCCCCCTTCACGCCCTTCACCTTCCAGAGTTGTGTATCAATCCTTCAAGCCTGACTTTCTCACGTGTTGGATTCCCAGGTTTCTGGTTGCTAATCGGTCCTTCCCAAGGAATCCCATTCCTACAGAGTTGATACCTGTTTGCCAAGTCGTGGTGGCTTACAAACAAGCATTCTTGACTTTTTCCGTGCATACTTATGCTTGTTCCGGTGCCAATGTTTCAACACATCGGAGCACGCCGGCTTTGAGAACTCGGAGGCGGGGATTGCGTCTCGGCGTTCAAAGACATCGGGAAACCCTAGCACCGGCCGGAGAATAATAGCTTCATCTTTAGTTCATGATGATTTCTTGTCAAGTTTTCTCGTTATCTTTTGACCGCCGGGAGGATCTTGCCGGTCAAACACGGATGAGGGGACGGGATATTTGTGTGACCTGCCTTGGTCCGAGGGTGTCAGTGGCGGATTCCGACCCTGGCCTTACTCATGTTTCCTCAGTTTCCTGGGAAAGGATCGACAAAGAGAAAACACACGTGGAAACGAGGATGTGGATTAAATGAGATGTGACTGCTGAAAAATACTAGTGTCATAATTTCAACATGGTTAATATCTACCACAAATTATTTGATTCGTCAGGTTTCCGAGCGCACACAATACTTTAATATATTACAGCTGCATTCCCGTCCTCTTCGGGGAAAAGAGCAGCATCCAAGCGAGCCGGCCGCCAAGTCCCAATGCCATGGACTTGGCAAAGAATTAAAGAGAGAGGCAACACTTTTAGCCTCGAGGGAGTCCGAGAAATGGGTCATGCTTTTAAAGTTGATTAAATTCATATCTTGATTAATATATTTGACGAGCTGAACTTGGGGGCCGTCGAAGCAGTAGAATTGGAACTTTGACAGCAGGCAATCTTGAGCAAATGCTGAATTCAGCTGGATAAATGATTCTGTTGGAAAACAACATGACACTTGAAACCCGAAATAATCCCGGAGATGGTGGTCATGAATCGTGTTGTTATTTTATCGACGTGGACAAGATGTATCTAGGCGGGGGTGAAATTCAGCCACCGGAATCTCGGTGTGTCATCTGTCTCGGTAAAGTTCCAATATAATGTGATTTGAAATTATTTAGAATGGGAATCTGTGAGTAGCTTCTCTCTCCTTACTTATAAAAGTACTAAAGGTGAAGACAGTTCTTATCATTAATTCATCAATTTGAGACTTCAGGGTGAAAATTTATGCTTTTAGATCAACAGTCACATAAAATCAATGAGCAAAAATTGCTGGGAAAGAGATCTCCCGAAGAATTCTTTTATAAGAAAATTATTTCCATCAGTAGAATATTACCCACTGTGTGATAAAATTGAAAGTAATTATATTTTCCCGCCTCATTATCGTACTATGGGTTTACAAGATTGTAAAGAAATCAAGGAGAGAAAAACTTGAACCATTGCCATCACTATAAAGTGCCAATCAAAACATCAAATCATGACAAAGTAATTCTATTCTATGTGAACATGAATCTAAATAGGCCTGCCATCTAGATTAGAATCAAGGCTCCATCGTGACTGTACATCTCTATCTATCCCAAGAAAGATTCCGGCAACCGTAGCAACCGCAACATTAGCACCCAAATAAAACATTGATCCCTTCACACCAAGAGACGAACCCGCACCCGTTGGCACCACCGCCTTTCCAACCTTCCTTGCCGGGTCCTCAGTGCCACACTTCTCAACAGGCGGCGCAGCCTCCTTCGTGCCGTCAGTAAGCGTTCCACCGGTGGTGAGAGGAGGGTTTTCTGGGCTTGGCAGATCAATCACGGTGGTTTCCTCCTTTCCTTGCTTCCCGAGATTGAAGATGTCGCCCGCGCTGGCCGCACGACCAAATCCACGGCCCAGACCTGAGAGGCCCCCGAGACGGCGTCGTTCAATTTGGGATTCTTGTTCGGATGCATCTTGACACTTTTCTTGGGGGCCGATTGAGTCAATTCTGCCAGGAGTGGGAGGAACAGGTAGGCCGAGGCCGGTTGAGCTCATTACCCGGCGCCGTTCAATTGAAGATGCCTCTTTGGCCTGTTCCGCGAGGATCTCACTCTTATCTTCAGGTATCCTGATATTGTGGATGGTATAGCCCCTATCGGGGAGGAAAGGCCTGCGGAACACGGAATCTCCTTGCGGAAATCCGGGTGGCAACGATATTGTGCGCTTGACAACGGGGACTCCCTCGACTGGAGGAGGAACAGCGGCTTCGACCGGAGGAGGAATAACGGTGGCCTCGACCGGAGGGGGAACAACAGCGGCTTCGACCGGAAGAGGAGGAACAGCGGCCTCGGCGGGTGGAGGAGCAACGGTTTCGACTGGAGCTGTAGGCTGAAGTTGAACCGGAGCCGTACTTGATTGACCACTGTTGAACAATGCACTGGCAGCCTTTTCGCCTACGACACCACCAGCACCCTCTGCAGCACCCTTGGTCAAAGCACCACCCAACCCATCTCCGCCGCCGCCACCGGTAGGTGGTGTGGCTGCCTGAGTAGGGGCGGGTGGAACGGAAACCGGGGCTGGTGCCGAGACCGGAGGCGGCGGCGGAGGGGGAGCTGTTACAACCTGCACCAGGGGTGGATACAGACTGCAAGGCAGTACGCCAAAGGGTAGCTTGACAGGATAATCGAAGGTTGTGGCAAGCGTCTCAGACAGAGGGTTCACTGTCAACAACAGGTTGTTCTAACAAAGAGCTACTGAGAGTAGATTGTAGACAAATGAACTGTATTGCTTGCGTGAGGAATCAGATTCCTCGGGATGGGGAGTGCGCAGCACTCTCCCTACTTATAGGAAGTTATCTACCATACATTTCTAAAGTACCTTTGTACCTTGCTCAGTGTGCTCAGTGGTCTTGGCGACTGAGCACACTGAGCACTTCCTGATTGGTTGCACAGGGACTTGCGGGTCTTCCCATTCCTCGCCCAATGATTGCATGAGGTGTCCGGCACCTTGGGAATCGCCCAGCGATCCTACGTGGGGATATTACGCTTGGGGCGTAACAGGAGCAGAGACAACCGGAGCCTGAGTGGGTTTTACTGGGGGTGCTTACTGCTTGACGGGCGGCGGGGAGTCATTGCCCTTGCCCCGACCTCTCCCAAATTGGCGTTTCTCTACCATTTAGAAGTAGCTAGGGGCGACATCCTGTGACGAGTTCGGATCGATAGGGGCGAGGACATCACTGGCAGGCTTGGGAATGCTTGCTGCGCTGGCGATTCCAACGAGGGCCACGAGAGCGGTGCTGTGCTTCATGTTGGTGGATGAAGGTCTTTAGTTGAGGATAATATTCAAAAGATTGAGAATGATGGTGCAAAGTGACTTTCCAGAAGCCAGTAAAAGTCTAAAATTGAAGCGGTAACGAGAGTCAAAGGGTGTGATGAGCTTGATATTAAAGAATTGAAAACAAGGGGCGAAAGTTGAGGAACTTGCCAGAAGTCCTAATAAGGTGAAATACTGATAGAAAGGAGTGTGATGTTGTTGGAAGAGAAAGAATTATGTCAAAGAGAGGGATCACCTTCATTCTTATACATGATCATGACTCGAATCTACAGAGCACACATTCAGAGTAAATGATACATCATCAAAGTTGATACACTTGCCGCTGGCACAAAAAAAACATGATTCAAATAAGTTACAACAGAGGCTGAGAAGATCACGGCCAAACCACAACTGTAAGATCACGGCAGATGAAGTCATCTACTGTTTTCTCAAAAAATACAAAATAAATAGGTATCAATATACAAGGCTGACAGTATGAACAAGATGATGTTGGGGGCCATGAGCCGGTTTTAAGCCACTGCCACTGTTGGATGACCTACAGATGCAGGTCACTTCAAGGGGCCCTAAGAATGCAACACGAAAATATCGATATGAACCCATGCTGTTGGGTCAGCAAGGATTTATATATGCACGTTGAACCAAATAATGTTTCCTTTTTAAGGAAGCAATCAGTTACAGTGCCCCAACCTGAGAATTATTGCTTGTATTGTTTTCAATGTTGGTGCCAAGCAAGAGCAACTTTTTTCCATTTCCCTTTTTAAAACTGCCAAGATATCGTGTCCTGTTTGAATTGGATCGTCTTGGAGTTGTTTACGTATCTTTGACGTATACAGTATCAGCTCCAGGCATCAATGCCATTCCAAGAAATCTTGATTGCCCTGCCAAGCTGATATGTCAAGTGTTGGGTTACTTGAAACGGCTTTTGGAAATTATGTAAATGTATCTAAGCTACCGCCTCGGGCGTCATTAAACCTAACTGTTTCAATCATGGCAAACATCACGAGACACAGGCAACTGATAAGCATACGGGTGTCTAAAATACTTGCTCGGTTATGCTCGGGCCGCTAAAGCATTAATGAAGTCTGAAGTCTCCGCTCAAAATTATGAAAATGGCATTTACTTTTTTTTATTTTCGCTTATCATGGATGGTCTAAGAGAACTTGCAACCTCTCCATACCCAATCGTCCAAAAGTTGGACCTCCCCTCAAAAACCCGTAATCAGTTCATATCCCTGTATATCACGCCAAGAGGGCCCAGTTTCGATGTTGAACGGGTGGTGCTTGACCAAGCAAACCTGTCGGGGTTCTTCCAACATGGTTTGAGAAAACATTTTATAGACAGTTTGAGATTAATCGTGGTCCCAACCGACCAAGCCGGCAACGTTTTGATGGACCGCTCCATCTGGAAAAGCATCCTCCTTCAAATGAAGCTTGATCCCTGGGTCGAGCATCTGATTCGAATCGGCGGGAACGGGTTTCATCACTCTGGCAAAGCAAACAAGGACGGCGAGGTGGCCAGCCACTTTCTCGGTACAACCATCTCCTTCAGTATTTGGACCACTCAATGGGACCATTCTTGCCAGTTCTACGTAAACAGGTATCTTGTGCTGGACCGCAGGGCCGTCAACCAACAGTTCGACCATCCCCTTGTCACCGGCCTGTTGAATCAAGTCGACCTTTTCAAGATGGAATCATGTTCGGCACTCTATCTCCCTTTTATACTCACCGTGAGGGGACTCCGATATCGAGAGAGAAAGCTCAACGACAAACTCGATCTCGTCCGGGGTGTCGAAAGACGAACCGGTCACGGGTCATGGGGAAGGGGCACATTTGAGACTCAGGGAGAGACCATCACGGGGCTCACGGCTATGCTGGGAAAGGCATTGGGTAATCTCGGAAGCACTTGGAAGCATCTCAATATGATTGAGGACTTGTTCGTTTATCTCGACACTCTTTCGGCGAGAATGGACCACCCAGAAGCACCGAGAAGCCAACGAACAAAAGACAGTGATACAAGCATCATGAAGGCCGTCCCTATCCTCCGCCAACAAGCCGCCGCAGCCAGGGAGCAATGCCAATATCTCGAGTCAAGAGTCAAAAATCAATCTTCGGTTCTTTTTTCTTTTCTCACTCATCAAGACTCTATGATCAATCTTCAAGTTGCCAACGCGAGCCGGGATCTCGCAGAGGCAGCTCGACGAGATGGATCTTCCATGAAGACGATTGCAGTTTTGACAATGGCGTTTCTACCCGCGACCTTCTTGGCTGCTCTTTTCGCCATACCGAATATGGGGTGGGATGAAAGAAATGATCTCGGTAAGATGTACTTGGCGTGTGTGGTTTCTATTACTTTTGTTACATTTGCCCTGTGGGCGGCTATAACTCAGCGACAGCAAATTACCCTATTGATCAGGGGTTTGACGTTAAGAGAACCGGCGGGCAAGAGAACGGTCGAGGTCAAAGGAGAGTTGTATACTCTACCATCTCAAGACAGTTGGACGTCGTGAGTAGGGAACTATAGAGTTAATAATGTCTAATATACACATGAAGGTCTGAATTTCTCACTACCTAAGTGGTATCCGCATAGCCTCTTGAATGTCAGAATCTTAGCTTGTCTTCCTCTCTCACCGGCTGTCTCACCTTTGGCACTTCCGGAGTCTTTTCCATCTTCACCACCTCATCCACTTCTTCCTCATCTTCAGTCACAGTAGGCAACTGAAATCTCACCCGCTTTTCCCGTTCCGGCCTCACTTCCTCTCTCCCCTGACCCGGATCCACACTCTGTTTGCTCTTACCATCCTCCCTCCCAGCTTTCCCAGCCTCCCAACCCATTTCCGACGTATACCTAACCCTCCTCCCCAACAACTCACCCATCCGATCCTCAAACCACCCTCTCTCACTCTCACTCTCAATTCTCGTCCACCCTCCCAACCCCCTCGCCATCAAATCTATTCCTCTTCCCCATTCTACCCCCTCCAAATCCCTCCTACCATCCCACGGCCCCGGGTTCACCCTCCAAGGCTCCTCTCCCCTCTCCCCTAACCACCTAACCCTAGTCTCAATCCCTCTATTCCTTTGCTCCTGCGGAAACAACCTCAAATAAAACTCCGCCATGAAAACACCCATTTCTACATCCCATTCATTCTCTGTTTGACACCCAGAAGTCCCACATACCCCTTTAATAATCCGAATCAAAACATTCCCTAATCTACTCCACATGATTTTTTCCAGCATGTCAACTCCATCAAATTGTATCTCAACATTCTTTATCCCGCCATAACAAATTATTAACCTTGCTGTTTCGGGGAGAAAAGCTCGTCTGGAATCAAGTAAAGCCGTTGCTTCAGAAATAAATCTTTGTTGGATCAAAGGGGAATGAACGAGGGGATGTAAGGGGTCTTGACAGCTTGCAGAGTTATTTTGGGTGTGAAAGGCGAAAGAGGAAGCTAAAGTGGCTAAGGACTAAAGAAAGCGGGTTCTTGTATCTGGACGAGCAGGGGGAGGGGGTTCGGTTGGTTGATGTTGATGTTGAGGTTGAGTTCGACGTCGACGTTTTTTGGTGGTTGTTGCAGGTTCTGTTCGTGAGGAAGACGAAGAGGATTTATCAGAAGGAGTTTCAAGACGGAGTAGATCAAAAGACTTCCAATCCCTGGGGAGATAAACAGTAGAGAGTTGATATAATTTAGACGGCGGAGTGGATGGGGGTTGTGGTGGTGGTTGAGGGGATTCGGGAACTTTGACTGTCCCATCTGTAGATTTATTTGCTGACTTTGCTGGTCCAGAATCCGAGTCTTTTGTTGTTGGGTCAGGACCTGAATCCTGTTTTGTTTGGTCAGGACTTTGATCCTTTTTTGTTGGTCCAAATACTTGTGCGTCCAAGTCCTGCCAGAAGGAATTTGTATTTTTTGCCCGCAAAGGTTGGAGAGATTCTGGTGAGTATGGTGAGTCTGGTGGTTTTGGCACTTTTGGCACTTTTGGTGCCTTTGTTGGTTTTGGTGCTTGTGGTGCCTTTGGTGCCTTTGATTTTTCTGATGAACCCGATGTTTTTGGTGCTTTCGATGTGTCTGGTGCTTTTGATGCCTTTGGTGCTTTCGGTTTATCTGGTGAGTGAGGGACCTCAAATATTCGTGGCGGGTAAACAGATGCCGGGGAATGAGCAGAAACCTTGGATGGCTTTGGTACGTACCCGGTCCGCCTTGCCAGAGCCTCCGAGAAGGCCTGCCTCGAGGACGCAGTGTATTTAGGTCGTGAAGCCATGCCAAACGATCGATTGCGTTGTTTCGATCAACCGTCACTTGACTCTAGATGAACTCAAAAATTCCTCGATTGTTGCCTTGTAACTTTCTTTAATAAGCTCAGGCAAGCAACTCACAAAAGCACCGGAGGCGACCTGGCTAAATATACTGTTATCGCTGTTGAATAGCAGTACGGCCTTTTGAAATCGAAAACGTTGTTTGTTTTTAAATAGGCCTATTTTATAGGTAAACAGGCATTTTTCATGTGTGTAAATCTTATTGATCCACTTGATGAAAAAGGGTTTTGAGGCGCTTCTCTGCCGTGGTTCCTTTTCCATTGGTAGGTAGTCTAAATCACCAGGCCACCAAATCTCTGTAATATAAGCTTATCTCCATAATCAGCCACAAACGCCTGTACCGGAACGGCCGGTCTCACAATACCTTTAACAAGGTTGGCAGTACATTTAACTGGCTTGCCCGAAGGCTTCAAAGAACGAGCCTTGAACCTTGGGGATGAACCGATCAGACAAAGAGAACGCGACACAGGAACCACCGGTAAACAAATCTCACGCTTTTCTTTTACCTATACATCACATAAAGCTATTGACAATCGTAACGGTCGTCGTGTAAACCATACCAACCAATCCTACCACAATCATGACCAAGTCTCCAATCCTGGCCCATTTGGTCTCTGCCACGCCCTTGTAATGCAACCACGCCGGGTACACATAAACAAGAGGCACGCAAGCGGCACTTCCGATCAATGCCACAAACTTATCCAAGTTGCCCGTTCCAAGGACCGAAATGACACCGCAAAATATGACGATGCTGAACCGAAACATATTCTTTATCCACTTCATTTTCAGACTCCTCTTGCCCGACTTGTGTCCAAAGATCTTGGTCTCCAGGATTCTCAAAGCAGGAAACAACTGAACAGGAGTGCCCACCAAAACCGCAACAGAGTACAAGAACTGGACCGCGTTGACGAGCGGCGAGTCCTGAGGGAAATTGTTGATAATCTCAATCTGGGTTCCAGTGCCAAATGTTGCATAGCACAAGGCTCCCACACTCGTGAAAACGATGGTGATAATGATCATGACCACCCCAAGCAGCCACTCAAAATGTTCCGGCTGAGCCATGGACGACTGAATCGGCAAGATCAGACCAATCCCTTCAAACGTAAATATCGCCGACCCAATCATCATCGTGTACTTGTCCGGATTAAACCACACCACGCTCTTGTGGATTCCTCCCATCTTGATCAGCGACGAAATGTCGAACCAGTAAATATACGTAACCCCAATCAGGATACACGCATCCGCCAACAAAGCCGCCGGTCCCAGCTTGGAGATATTCCGTATCCACGACAGCGGAATCAACATCAACATCTGAGCAGCAATAATCCCCGTCGTCGAAACCTTTTCGTCCCCAGAAAAAACCGCCTCACAAAACGTCAACATATTCTCCGCCACAAAGACAATCCCGGCACAAACAAACCCAATCTGGCTCATCGCGATACTCGCGAGAATCAGATTCCTCATCCTCTGTCCAGCAATGGTGTGTCCAATCTCTCCATAACCGCCTCCATACTTTCCCTTACACTCGAGCAACAAGTGAAAAGCCCACATACTAATCGCCGAAACCCCCAACATGGCCAAACTACTAAACAGCAACCCCCCATTACTAAACGCCTTTGGCAAAAACATGATTCCCGTCCCAACAAACGCCTTGATCAGAGTAAAAAAAGTCTTGATAACCCCCGCGTCATTATTTCTCTCCTGTGCTGCCTCCCCTTGGCTCTGAACCCTCCTCCATAGCAGAGGTCTCCTTTCTCCTCCTTCCTCATCCCTCTCTTCCCCCTCCCCATCACTAACAGCGTCCTCCTCATCGCTATCAACCAAATCCTCTCCCGCAAAACTCCCATACAAATCCAAAAACTCTACAAAATTCCTAGTAATGGGCAACCTCGCTGCTACAAAATCATGCTTATTCCCTCTATGCAATCTCTTTTGCAACAAAAACGCCCTCCTGAAACCACCAGGGACCAATTGATCCCGCACCGTAATATCCTCTCCTTGTTCCTGCTCCTCTGTATCCCTTCTGGTCCGACTAAACTCCCTCGGACTGTGAAAAGTATTCGCCCGTCTGTGATTGACACCCTTGGCCCTCGCCGCCGCATCCATTTTAAATAATTCGCGATGTATGTCGCCTCCTTGTAGTTTGAGTGAAGACTCGGCTTCTTCTTGTTCGCCGCTGCTGGTTATTGTCCCTTTGATGGGAGTTACGTTGCTTGTGCCAACTGTACATGTAACTGTGGAAGTACACGATGCGTGTCCCTGTGTAACATGGGAAGCATGGCTGTTTCTTGTTCCGCCATTTTCTGACTCTGGTGTCGGGAGGGAAGGGTCGAATTCTGCAGTGAAGCCTGCGGGCAGATGTTCGGCGATTACTTGGGCTTGTGCTTCAATCGTTTCGAGTTCTCGGCGGGCATCACTGGAAGAAATCGAGACTGATTGGACATGGTCCGAGAGAGTGGGAGGAGGGCCGGACATGGCTAAAAAGCGAGCGTTGCAGAAATTGCGCGATCATGAAAAATGCTTGTTTGGCTGTACCAAATTATCTTGTGTTTTGGGTGTGACAATTGCCAACAAAGACGTTCGCAGAAAAAGTAAAGAGGAGAAAAACTGCAGCGGAAACCGGCGGCTCAATTGGTAATAATCATGCATTTGCCCGAAAGGGGCCTGGAACGAAAACACCACCAAAATGATGTCATCAAGAGCAACGACCGTTTTAAACGGACAGAAATCCAAACAAATCTCTGCATGGGCACGTGTCAGTTGTTTTGCCCCTTTGCCCCTATTCCCTCGTCCAGATATCTGAATCATGTTACCAAAGACTATGTCAATTGGACAACGACAAAATGATCATTAGTGGCACCTTGGTGCCGACGTGGTCTATTTCTTTTGAGATGGCTTTGTCTTTTTGCACACTTCGTCCCAACTTGCAAACCTTGAGTTTGCGGGAAAAAGGCTGGGTCATGGCTCTGACGCATTTTCTATGTATCGGCATTTTTGTGGTCCTTCAAATGGTCACTTTTTGTCTAATCCGACGTTTTTAATTTCCATCACTGATTTGCTGTTGACTTTCAGCTGCTTGTCTGACAAGCTGGCAGTCTTCTTCACATTGCACTCATTACTCATCAACAACATCCGTCAAATTGTATAACCTGGTATCCAACGGCTGGGAACTTCTGTCAAGACGTCTACTGCTTGGACACGAGCTCCTCAATCGAGGCAATCTGGGCCAAGACCGAGCTGCTGCTGGTGCCGCCATAAGTGGCGCGCTGCTCAACGCTGCGCTCAAAGTCAAAGACCTGTGCAATATCCTCCTCAAATAAAGGAGAGATCTCCTTGAGATCCATGAGAGAGAGCTCAGAGATGGACACACCGGCCTCCTCACCCTTGCGGACAATAGCACCGGCGATGTGGTGAGTCTGTCTGAATGGCACACCCTTGCGGACGAGGTAGTCAGCCACGTCGGTGGCAAGCATGTCGTGCGTGAGGGCAGCCTTCATCTTCTCGGGGAAGACCTTGAGGGTTGCCAAAACACCCTGAGTGATGCGGAGGCACGTAGAAACGGTCTTGATGCAGTCAATGAGGGGCTCAACTGACTCTTGAAGATCCTTGTTGTAGGAAGTAGGGAGAGACTTGAGGGAGGAGAGGAAACCTGCTGACTGTCCCATAACTCTGCCAGCCTTGCCGCGGATGAGCTCCAAGCTGTCGGGGTTCTTCTTCTGGGGCATCAAGCTGCTGCCGGTGCTGTAGGCATCGGCAACCTGAACGAAGCCGAACTCGGCAGTAGAGAAGAGGATGAGATCCTCACTGAGACGGCTGAGATGGGCCATCAACAAGCTGGCCCACTGCAGAATGTCGACGACAAAGTCACGGTCGGCAACGGCGCACAAGCTGTTGGGGTGAACCGAGACAAAGCCGAGATCCTTGGCCATGAACTCACGGTCAATGCCAAAGGGGTTGCCGGCGAGAGCACCAACACCGAGGGGGCAGGAAGAGACTCTCTCCTGGACGCCCTTGAGGCGGTTGAGATCGCCAATGAGGAAGGTGGCGTGCGACAGGAGCCAGTGGGAGAAGCGCACGGGCTGAGCGCGCTGGAGATGGGTGTATCCCGGCATGAGGACTGGGAGGGTATCCTTGGCCTTGGCGGCGGTGGTGCTGAGGACATCCTTGAGGATGGCGGCGAGCTGCTCGAGCTGTTCGCCAGCCCAGAGGCGCATGTCCACGCCGACCTGCTCATTGCGAGAGCGACCAGTGTGGAGCTTGCCGGCTGCGGCTCCAATGATCTCGCCAAGACGGCGCTCGTTGGCAGTGTGGATATCCTCGTCCGACTTGACGTCAATCTTGAACTCGCCGGACTCCCACTCCTTCAACACCTGCTGCAATCCAGTGACGATTTGGTTGAGCTCGTCGGCCGAAAGGATGTTGAGCTTGTGGAGGGCCTTTGCGTAGGTAATTGAGCCCTGAATGTCGGCCTTGTAGAGGACCTTGTCGAATGAGAGCGACTCGTTGAACTGGAACATCAGGTCGTCGATGGCCTCTGCGAATTGGCGCATGGAGGTTAGTGGACAAACGGCCAGCAATTGGGAGTCAATTGCAACATACCAGTGAAGCGACCGCCCCAGAGGAAGGTGGGTTGTGAAGAAGCCATGATTAATGATGTGTGTGGTGGTGCTGGTGAGTGGTGGTGTCCTCTCGAATAACTGGAAATGCCCCTCCCAATTCCTGGGACGATGATTCACAAAAAAAAAATTGGAGTCGCGCGCCCGCACCGGACCGCACCACACTTCGCTGCACCTTCAATACGCCCACGTGATGATAAGCCCTGTGTGGGCTGCACTGTGATGACTCACTTTTTGATCGTACATGATTACGGGTGCAATTTGCATATTGAGAGGCCAAAAATTCATGGGAAGCAAATGTTTAAACTTTCAAGTAGTGGATGGATTTCCTCGATTCAGCTGGATTTTCAATTGCGGGGAAACTGCTTGGGCCTGGAGCTGACCGGGAGCTGGAAGAGGAAGGAGCTTGCACAGTGCTGAGACCTGTCAAATTGAATTCTTTCTTTTTCCAAAAAAAAAAAAAAAAAAAAAAAAAAACCGTGAGGTTTTCTATCCAATTTATCTACCTGCACATAGCATCAATTACCCCCCATAAGTCAACCTCCGGTAATCTTTCCCATACAGTTTCTCAACCACCGCGGTCGTCCTCGTTCTCAAACTCCCATGCTCCCAATTCACCTCGCCCGGTTTAACCTCTTGAGAGTTACCCACGGCACACAGCGCTTCGATACTCTCTTCGTAATCCACTGCTGAATCCTCTTCAAAAGCCATCGCCCTCACCCTTACTTGGTTTTCGGCCAATGCCTGATGGTCGTACAAGTGAGGCCAATTCTCCTTTGCAGCCAATCCTTCAAACGCTTGTTGCAGCAATTGAGACCGCAAATCCTCACTCATCCAGGGAAAAACCATTTCTCCAGAAAAGTACAGCTTCTTGTCTGCTGCCGTAGACGTAATGTCAAAGTCATCTCGAAGCCATTCGTATCCCGCCAACTGTCTTCCCACGCGCTCGGCAGCCCATCTGGACACTGCTCCCGGCCAGGCGCAATAGATTGCCTCGTGAAGGAGGCCATAAAGCGGTCGGGAATGTAGCTTGAATCCTTCAATCTGGCCAAATTCGGTCAAAATTTCATCGGGGATCGGAGGGGGGTTGCCATCGACCTCCATCTCGGACTGGAGGTGTCCCATTAATCGAGCCGCGAAGTCATGCACCTTTGCGAAGCCGGTTGTGCCCGCGATGAATTGTCTTCCCAGCGCGAGAAAAGTTCTGGCGCTGAATGATCGGTTGGAGCCGTCAGGAACCCGTTGCTCTACTCCTCTATCCGCAAGGACTCTATAGATTTCTCTGACTATCGGGACGTCACCGGGATAACACTCGTAATACTTTTCATTGGCCGTGGTCATTCGTCCAAAGAGGCGTCTGTAGATCTCCTCGGGGGTTCTGCTGATGGGCGCGACAGCGGCAGTGAGATAGACTTGCCTGATTGATCTTGGCAAAAAGGACAAGTAAGTAAATGCAACCCAGCCGCCGTAGGATTGTCCGTGTAGATACCACTGAATGTTGATATCTTCGGGCATTTCCTGGTCTTCAATGGCCTGCCTCAAAGCTTCGAGATCCCGGACTATATTATCCTGTCTAAACATGGACAGATATTGTACCAAATTTGCTGTTGTTCTCTCCGCTTCATTTGGGAATCTTGCTATGAGCGAAAGAGCGTCAATGGCACTGCTTTCCCCCGTTCCGCGGTAATCTGGGAAAAGCATACAGTAGCCCCTCTCAAGCATCGAATCGATGAATGTCGTGTTCCGGTCGTATGGATTTCTGTCCCCCGGGCCACCACACAGAAACACAAGCCATTTCTTCCTGGAGCAAACACGCACCCAACCAAAGTCTTTGATGTCAGGGTTGTTTATTTTATCCCACACCAGCTCTGCGGTGAAGGTGATCTTGTGCCCATTGCGGTCTGAATAATCCAACGGCACGGTGCATTCGAACGTTGTCTTTTTATAGACAGCATCATCGCTAGGAGTACAAGTCAGGGGCACAGCAATGGGACCCTGATACGAGTCCTTTATGGCCTGTGGTACTGCCGGAGGAGCTGCCATGTCTGGTGTTGTGAAATCCGTGTCGGAGCTGTACGAGGATTCGTTTGTTTCCTCCTCCGTGTTAACCTCTGAGCTGTTCTCTGATTCTTCTGAGTTGTTCTCGCCGGTTGTCGTCCAGTTGAAAGTCGATATCCCCCTATTCAGGGATACAGCCTGACGGACAGCGAAGCTTGGCCATTCTTTACCCCCTTTATTACCATCGAACTTGCCCATTCCCGAACAAAGCTCGTCAATTTCTTTCCTAAAGAGCCTCCAGTCCTCTTCTCTTCTTTCTTCTCCTTCCTCTTCCTCCGCCATGCCGCCAAGGCAATGCCCAAACGTAGGGCTTGGCATGATGCTTTCGGGTGTTGCTCTTTGTTGATGATTTGAAAGTCGGGTCAAGTAAACAAAGTTTTTAAACTGAACAAGTGTTTCTTTGTTGAAGCAGTGCCGTTTCGATCAAGTTGGACTGCCCAGACCAATTGTCAAGACCGAGATATATCCCAACTTGGGTAAACAAAATCAGTGACGATGGATATGAAAGTAGGTGTGACGTGGTTCGAGTACAAAAAAAGTCACATGGGCGAACCATGCCACCCTCAGCCATCACGGGCATCATCGTGGTGATCTTGCAGTGCTTGTATACTTTCAAGGCCCTGTCTCACTCGAGCCTCAACACCTTGAGGCTCCCTTTCCTTCTCACCGTAAGTTGTTGGCGCTAAGAATCTCATCATGATTGGCATAATGTCCGAGCTGGGTGGAACAAAAGGAAAGCAAGGCACCCAGACCATCGCCAACCATTCGTAGTCACTCGGTTGTCGGAGACATGGCTGGCTTAGATTTTTGGCCCTCAGTTCCGAAATTCGGGGTAACATCGTGTCTCCGCCAGTTACTTTCTCGAGCCGGTGAGCCAGCGAGCCGGGTCAGCCGGGATAGGGTACGTTAGGTTTTGTCCATATGGACTGACCCAAAGAGGCGGAAAGGGTTGCATTGTCAAGTTGTCTTTTGGTAGTAGTACACAGATCTGCAGGGTTCAAGGATCCCTGGTTTGTTTCAATTATATGTGCATATTTTGAAGTCAGGGGCATGTCAATCGGTCCCAGACTCCCAGCATCATGAGCCCGAAATCTTTCGGTTCAATTTCTTCCATTATGGCAATCCATTCCATCTGTAATCAAATTATGACCGCCTCGGGACGTTCAATCTCTCGGGACTCGACTGAGATATGAGATGTGACCAGTCCCTGGCAGTTATCCTTTCTCCTCGGACCGTACCCGTGAAAAAAACAGAGTACAAGTAAGACAATTTTGTGTCTCATTCTCCAAAGGGAGCATTTTATGAACCATGCGCCAGAAAGCGTTCGATGGCTACACAACATACCGCGTTGAATGATTATGCACAGACAAGGCATGCATGCCATGCAAAAGGAAATCTGACGCCTACGTTGTCCCAAAAAGGTCCTCGGCTAACCTTGCCCAAGACCCCAACTGCTTTCCTTGCAACCGAGATGGGTAGCACTGCGGCACTGCTCCCGGCACCTGTGTCTAGTTATTTCGTCCTTTTTTTTTTTTTCAAGTCACCAGACCGATTTTGGCGGCAAAGTATGGACAATCCAAAGCTGACAGGAACGCCCGAGCTTGGGAACCATGGTATGGTATGAGGCTCGGGCAACTCGTACCACCCTGTTATCTACCGCTTTTTCCTCAGAGCCGACCTCGGCATCATCATTCGTCCTGTGCCATGTTATGATAGTCTGACAGTGATCCCAACACCTGCTAAGGACACACAGCCAAAGATCTTATCTCTTATACCCTACCCTGCAAGTAACACGGGTACTGTACCAGTCACACACATTCGCTGACGCAATGTAGTGTAGTATACTTCGTATCTTGATGAACTTTCCATACACGTGGGTACATTTCTGGGCACACAGCGCACAACTCGAAGCCGAATCTCAATGTGTACTACTCGTTTTGTGATAGCTCGGGCAATCTCATATGGCTGCACCCGACCATGCACAGTACAATGCATGTGGGTGGTAGTACCGGATCTTATGCTTTTGGGTATGGGTGAATGAAAATTTGGCTTAATTGTGTGGCCGCTGATGTTGAGATTAGCGGGCTGGGTGGCGTGCGGCAAACGGCAAGCGACAAGGGGCGAAGCGGTGTGAAGTTTGTTCCTCGGGAAGTGCTTCGTAGAATTTCATTCGACTCCAATAATCGTGGAGATACTCGAGCTTTCAGCTCTCCAGGGAATAACCATCTCCTTTTGAAATCAATTTCCCGGAGATAATGACCCCTTAAATCCCCAGATATTAAAGACGAGAATCACGTTCTTGGTGCAACTGGAAACGTCATCCAACGTGAAGGGTATGCCACTGTCGAACAGTACCCCGTCATCTGGTAAAATCATATGCCGAAGGGGTCTGGGGGGATACCAACTTGAGATTATTGTCATCTCTCAAGAACTCTGCAGTTGAACACGAAACGTCGAAAATGGAAGCGAAAATGAAAAGGGAAAAAGTTAAAACTCGGTACCAAAAAATCGGAACAAAGGAGGAACCTGGAAGTTTTGATGGAAATTACCTGACGCCTCGACTTCCGATTCGCCTTTTCAAAAGCCTCAGTCAGGTCAGTGCCATGACAAAATGGGAAAGACCTTGCGGGATGCCCCAGAGAGAGATTGGCCAATTCTTCCACTCCTGCCTCACTGTCCATTGATGGACCAAATTCTCCGGAAAACCATGAACCACAGACCTAATCACCCGATACCGGAGTCCTGTCACGTCAACACTGGCAGCTGGGTCTGAAGATGTGGAAAGTTCTTTGCAGGCCCAATACATCTGCGACTTCAACCACAGACCGTAACTGCCTTGAGGCTCTTCCAAGTTCGAACAACTGTCACGGTGAGCACTGAACTCACGGCACGGGCTGCTTGAAGTCCAGACTCATGCCTTCTTTCCTGGGGTTGAAACATCATCCATGGCCACACTAAAAACATGCAATTCTTTCATTGGTGGGCCACGAGTATAAAACCCCTCGAGGAGAAATCTTCAACTCTTGTCTTCTTAAGTTCTGATGTGGCCGAAGTCAAGTTTTGTGGACCAGGTATCCAAGCGTCTCTCGGGTTCTAATTGCTGAAGGCGAGCTCGTGCTATACTTGATGTCAATCTAGAATCTTCAATCGGCGGTATATTTTTGGTCTTTTCGCTCCGTTGAGGCCTCGCTCGAGTCGAGTGCAGTTAGTCAACTTTGTCCACAATATTGGTGTTGTGCGATTTCTCGCAATGAATCAGGTACTATCAGACAGTGTGCTCAATAAATGGACAAAATGTTAATACCTGTTAGTGTAGCCATGATCTCCACTTCCCGAGAGCGGGTGTGGGGTAGTGTTTCAGTCTCCAAGGAACCGCGCGGGTCATGGCGGGGTCGCAGGTCGCGTTGCCCCGCGTTTTCAGCTACAGCTGCCTGGTTTCGTTTGCAACCGTCTTGTCGTCAACCAGGCCAACTTGGAAACTCCAAAAACCTTCATCCTTTCCATTTTGTGAAATACCAAAATCATCCGCGAAAATTCCCGACATGGCGTGCCCACACGTTTCAGCAGCTAGTTCGTCTCTCGAGCTGCCATCCCCAACACCGCGAGCTCGCCGCCGCTG
Organism: Podospora fimiseda; assembly: GCA_033297215.1. Taxonomy (NCBI): domain Eukaryota; kingdom Fungi; phylum Ascomycota; class Sordariomycetes; order Sordariales; family Podosporaceae; genus Podospora; species Podospora fimiseda. The sequence continues at coordinate 38,533 of MU865429.1, forward strand.
ACATGCTGTGTTCTTTGTAATAGACCTTTCCAAGCCCACCCCTGCCGATTCAGTATATCGTGAGGATTGCACCCAATGCTTCGATTCCATTGATGATCCAAAGGGTCTCGATGTTTGCCTCAAATGTTTCAACGGTGGCTGCGCAGGCGATCGTCACCACGCCAAACTTCATAGTACTGCTCGCAGCCATCCTCTAGCCCTCAACATCCGCCGTACCCGCAAGATCATCGTCAGAGATGAGCCGCCTCAGAAGATGTCCAAGCTCGCCATTGCCGCTGAGACCGAGTCCGATCGATACGAGACCACCCTGGCCGTCAAATGTCTGGAATGTGGCATCGATGAGCTGGACAAGGTAGACCCAACCATAGCCCCCGTGGTTGATGCTATCATGAACGCAAACACATTCTCAAGGAAAGAGGAGGTCAAGGCTTGGGAGCAGGAGTTGACGACTTGCTCGCACATCTTGAACCTGGAACAAGGTCCGAAAAAACAGATTGAGCAGGATCTCGGCCATTGCGCCAAGTGCGACTTGAAGGAGAACTTATGGCTGTGTCTGGAGTGCGGTGACCTTGGTTGCGGTCGTGCACAGTTTGGTGGTGTCGGTGGCAATTCGCACGCTTTGGCTCATTCCAAGGAATCCAACCATGGCGTCGCCGTGAAGCTCGGTTCCATCACGCCAGATGGGAGCGCTGATGTTTACTGCTACACCTGTGACGAAGAGCGCATCGACGGGAAACTCGGGGAGCACCTTGAAAACTGGGGCATCATCTTGGCAGAGCGCCAAAAGACAGAGAAGAGCTTGACCGAGTTGCAGATTGAGCAGAATCTGAGATGGGAGTTCTCCATGACAGACGATGAGGGAAGGGAGTTGACCCCAGTCTTTGGCCCAGGCCTAACAGGCTTGAAGAATCTCGGAAACAGCTGCTACTTGGCAAGCATCCTCCAGTGTCTCTTTGACATACCCGCATTTCAGGAAAGGTACGGCGCCGGTGTCGATTCGCTTCACGGTGAACCCAACCCGGCCGAGGACCTCGAGACACAGCTTCTCAAGATCGGCGACGGTCTGCTCTCGGGCCGTTACTCCAAACCGGACTCGGACATTAACGCTTCAGAGCACTCCCCAGAGATTCCGCATCAAAAAGGTCTTCAGCCTTCCATGTTCAAGCATTTGATTGGCCGTGGCCACGCCGAGTTTTCCACCATGCGACAGCAAGATGCTTTTGAGCTTCTCCAACATCTCATCAAGCTCATTACCCGTTCGAAGCCGTCCTCCGACCTTCCGGATCCGACCGCATCGATGCGCTTCATGATGGAGCAACGCCTGCAGTGCGTTGACTGCAAAAAGGTCAGATACAGCACCATTGAGCAGGATAGCATCCTCATCGATGTGCCGCTGCTCCCGGCCCCGCCGGTAGAAGGAGAAGATGCCAAGTTTGCGGCAGTCACGATTCAGAAATGCCTGGATCATTTCACAGCATCTGAAACCGTGGAGCTCAACTGCCCAGCATGCCAGGGCAAAGAGTTTACCAAGCGCACACTGTTCAAAACGTTCCCAGAGGTGCTTGTGGTCAACGCGCGCAAGATGACAGTCATCAACTGGGTTCCGATGAAGGTTGATGTTCCTGTTATTGTCGAGGATGGCGCGTTTTCGCTGGATTGCTACATGTCAAAGGGCCTGCAACCCGACGAAGAGCCTTTGCCAGAGGATGAGTCTGTGGGAAGCAATGCTGCTGCCTTTGTTCCCAATGCCGAGGCGCTGGCTGCACTCGAGGGCATGGGTTTCCCGCGTGTGCGATGCGAAAAGGCTCTTCATGCCACAGGCAATTCTGACGCCAACGCCGCGATGGAATGGTTATTTGGGCACATGGAGGATCCGGATATTGATGAGCCTGTTGCGCTTAGCGGTGATGCTGGGGGCGGGGCAGGGGCTGCAGACCCCGAGAAGCTGGCCATGTTGGAGAGCATGGGCTTCAGCGGTCCACGTGCTGTTAAGGGGCTCAAGCAGACGGGCGGCGATGTGGAGAGAGCGATTGAATGGTTGTTTAGTCATCCGGATGATGATGGGGCTGTTGAGGAGGATGGGAATGCCGAGGAGTCGAGTGCCGGAGAGAAGAAGTTGGTTGGCAGTGCAGAGTTGCCAGCCAATTTCCAGTTGCAGTCCATTGTGTGCCACAAGGGGACAAGTATTCACGCCGGGTCAGTTTCGTCGTCTCCTCAATGTCATAGGTTTATTGCTAACAAAGATAAACAGTCACTACGTAGCATTTATTCGCAAGAAGATTGGGGATGAGACACCCTGGGTGCTCTTTAACGACGAAAAGGTGGTCAAGGTTGCAGATGTGGAGGAGATGAAGCAGACTGCATATATTTACTTCTTCAAGCGTGTTTGAAAAGGAATGATTACGATCGAGGGCAGACAGGACTCAAGCGATATAATAGCAATGACTGTGTTACGTATACATTTTAGGGCAGAGCCATGGAAAATAAATGAAGGAGAGGCACTGCTCTCGGTGTTTGTATTTTTATTCCTCATGTACAGACTAAACAAGAGATTTCCGTCCATTCTCCGGCCCTGTTCCCTAAAATTGCCTTCATAAAAGCCCGTGGTTCCCAACAATGCGTAGATAGATAAAACGCCATGCGACCCGTTCAACTCCCATTAATCCCAAACCGAAATACCAATACAGAAAAAGAATTACTCGGCCAAACGATAACTGACGAGTGTGTCAACCTTGTGGGAAGCGGTGCTGAATCCTCTAAGCTGGACCTTCTCCCCATTTTGGATCTCCTTGCCGTCGCTGTCACCCCACTCGACGGGAACCTCGCTGTCCGCATCGGCGTACACCAAAACGTTGAAGGTGCAATCGCCGCTTAGCTGCGGGAGAAAAGTGACCGAGGCAGTAATCTGTCGGAAAATAGCTGCGATTTCCGCCTGGATTTCCGCTTCTGTCTTGTCTCCAGCTGTTTTATCTGCTGCTGCTGCTGCTGAACCCGCCCCAGAATTCTCATCTCCTATCTCTGCACTTTTTGACTTTGATGATTTCTTGGGTTTCGCCAAAATCTGAACGTCAAATTGCCACCGTTCGATGTGTTCCCCAGTGTCTTTGTCGGTTATGACTATCACGAGCTTCGAGATCTTGCCTCCTTGCATCCATTTGTCTAGTTGGGACATGATTTTCTTGATGTAGGCGCGGACTTGGTCGTCGGAGGAGACTAGCATGTTGAGACCATATTTTTTGACGGCGGAGAAGTCTTCGGCTGGGTAGACGCCTCGTTGGAAGAGGATTGTGTGGATTGAGTATTGGAACTGGGAGGGAAGACAATTAGTTAGAGTGGGAAGGGATGGAGGGAGGTGGTGAAGGGGGGAAAGGGGTTGCATACGAATTCGGCTACGAGTTTGGCGCTTCCTTTTAGAGAGAGTTTGTGAACTTTGGATTTGTCCTTTTCGTCTGAGGACGGTTTGGAGGGGGTTTTCGACGATGGCATTTTTGCTTGGGTTGGAGGGACTGGTATGATGTAGGGTGATAATGTGGTATATTTCAGAGTTTGTGTGAAGAGATCGTACTACTTGTGCGGTGGTGTTGCGGGGTTGTTGGATTGATGATGACAAAGTTGGTGAGGTTGCAGTTCAGGTTGCGATGGAGAAGCCAGCGATTTGTTTACTTGGGTGGAGTCACAGTTGTCAGGGATACAAGGGCTGAGAGGTACTTGCGTGCAAACAGCAGACCCGGACCAACCCCTGGCGCCGTTGCGGGTACCACACCCGGGGACCCCGGGTAAAACCCCCATATTCCTGTGGGCAAATATAGTTCTTAATAAATCATTCTCATCACAGTCTTCGAGTTCGGCGGGCAGTGCTTTTTGATCACAGAGAAGTATTCCGTTGTATCTGCAAGGCCCGCGGTTGTGTGTGTGCTACCCTCTCTGCAATGTCAGTCTCTAGCCACAAACCCTTGCAAAGACACTGCACAGCCGTGCAACACCCGGGACCCCGGGACCTGGCGAGGCATCGGATGGCAGTCACAGCAGGACACGGCAGGAACAGACACGACAGACACGACAGGCCTGGAATGCAACGCAGTCCACCTCAGTGTCTACATGATAACCACGGCGTCTAAGGCACTAAAAGGCACCACCTAACCTCCACGGAAAGGCTTACTGGTCTAATCGTCCAATTGGGTGCACTGGTAAGGGCATCGCGGATGATCTGCTGCAATGGAAGCACTCTTTGCAGAGAAGTCTCACCTCACAGTGTGTCATTTGCTGGTTGGACCGAGTGGACCATGTCCTCATCGAATTGCAGAGCCGCGTGTCGTAGATTCATTTTGACTTGTGCAAGACACTAACAGATGTTGTGCATTTAACGGCCAGGCTATTAACAAGACCTCCCTGAAATTAATGAGTCTTGCATGATCTTGATGAGCCGCTTTCCAGCTCTGCTTGCATGGTGAGATTGATTGGTTGCGCAGACAGTGCAAGAGTTGTGCTGAATGTCAAAGATCGGAACCCAGAGATGTTATTTTTTACTACTTGTCCAAGCTGCAGATGTCAGGTTACATCGAATCCGCATTAAACGCAAGTTTCTCCTCGCTTGGAACATTCGCCTCAAAGTTGAACAACGACACCAATTCACTACAGAGAATCGCTGCTCGGTCGCGTTTATAAGTTATTACCATGTTCCTCGTCTTGTCAATGTTTTTCTTGTCTTTAATTCCCGAGCACATTACAAAACCCATCTCACCTCAATTCATAGCCCTCGTCATCTCGTATCTTCACAGCTGACAACAACTTTCAGTGGGCCTTAAACAGCTGCAGAGCGGAGTGTTCCCTAACGTTATTCCGTACAATGCTCTCGCCCTTTGCTCGCATGGCCCCTTCCGCGCAATGGGCCATTAGTGAGTTTAGCTTTCGCCTATTGTGTCCCGTGGTCCCTAACACGCCTGTGGCTGACAAAACACATATGGCAGCCATCATTAACATCTGCTTGACACAACGTTTTGAATTCCATTTCCCAGGATTGCGCCATATCCTCTCTTCCTACCAAAGCTTTTTGTACTTACTATTGTCCACCATCGGTCTAGCAGGAAGATTCTCCGCAGAGCAGCTGAAGAGAGCTCTAGAGCGCCATGGAGCTACAATGCATAATTTCAATTCTGCCATTGCAGACATGCAGTCTATCATGGGCCGCATTGCTCGCAAAATTGAGGTTTTAGTAAGTGATATCCTGACAGCCGCACATTGCAACATACCTAGACTAATATGCGCATCATCCAGGACGGTCGGCGGCTCCTGACAGGTAATGACTTGATGTGGCAAGGCCATGCATCGTTTGACGTTACTCTAGCCATCAAGGCTTTTCTCAATGGGTGCCCCATCTACCAAAACGTCACCATTCGCCGTGTGAACCTGGAACTCGAGGACCTGGCCTCATATCGTTCCCGCATTAGTCATTTGCTCAGCACATTCAGACAAGGAGTTATCTTTATCAATCCATCGCTACCTCCACTTGTCAGCTTGCGGGATCTGGTCAACCCATTTCCCGATCTGGTATCCTGGGGTCTCGATCATACCATGGGTCACAATTTCGGTCGCAGGCCAGAAAAGCTACTCGGCTTTCACCAGCGTCGACCAGTTGATTACCAATTGCGAGCACCTCCAGATGGGAAGCTCAGCGGTATGCTATCCCCTCAACCTCTTAAAAACGTCATGTCATTAACTAATTCTCAATCTGATCATGAAGGTATCGTCGAATTGGAACTGTATTTCAGGTTTAATGGACAGATTCTCACCGGACACGGCACTGGTTGGCTGATGGATTGCAACACAATCGTCACCGCTGGACACAACGTTTCTCGCGATGGCAAACGTCTTGTTGGGATGAAAGCAATCATTAACAGCACAGGTCCAGGACACAGCCAGTCACTCATGGGTGTATCAGTTGTTGTTTCATGGGCTTGGCACCACATGGTATTGGTTGCATCTGACCTTGCTCTCATCCGAGTTGATGGTTTCTTTGACACCCGCCCCCTGGACTGGATCAAGACCCCGACGGATGTGAACAGGCTTTCCTGTGAGGTTGTCGGCTTTCCGGGTGATAAGGTAGGAATGTGGTACAGTAAGTGCGACTTGCACATCAAAAACTGTGACGAGTCGTCTCAACAATTGTTGGATCATACTGGGGAGACAGTTAGTGGTAGGTCACATTTTTATCTGTTATTTTGAAGCGCACATGCTAATGCTGTCTGTAGGAAACTCCGGAAGTCCAATCATCAAGCAGCCGGAAGGCGTTGTTGTTGGAATTCACCGCGGGGGTAATGGCAGGCTCAACGAGGCAGTGGTGATGGACGACGGACCTAATAACCTTGCCGCATATCACCAGGTTCTCCAGCACGCGACAAGCCGCCGTCGATCTGCTCCCTCTCCAATTGTTACTATTCCAATGGGAAATGGAGTGACTCGCTATCAGCTTCCGGTCTCAACTCCTGTTGGCACCGGCACTTCAACTGCCAGTTGAATTTTAGCACCGGAGAATACTCACCTTCTTATTGCTCCTTACTCACTATTACGACTTTCCTTCTGCACGCTCGTTGAACCACTTTATATTCGCTTCTTCAATATTTGCTTATCTGCTTTTTGAATTGGACGTGAGTTCTTGGAAACTCTGGGTGATTATGCTTGAAATTTTGGATTTATTTGGGTAGCGAACAAGCGTGGAGTTTGCTTTGGATATTTCATGGGCATGGTTTTGGAAACTGATAAATTAAGTACTCTGACAAACCTCCCTGCATTTTAATATCTTTTCTCGGCATCAATCCTGCGCCATTCTTAAGTACGTGTATGTAGGTCGGTATTGTTCTCATTAGACTGTCTTCCTCAATTTGTCTCTGTCTCTGACAATGTCATGGGCATTGTATTTGCTTTAACAGGCACAACGTTTGGCCTATCATGTGATTGGCTCCGTTCACGGTATACACTGCAAAGTAAAACAGTGTTAATATCCTGCGCTCTCAGGAACTCAGGAAATTGGGTTGACCAAAGTGCTTCGAAATTCCATTCTTGAAAGAGTACTGGTACTTTGAGGAGCGACTTCCACCAAAAAAGCCACTAAAAAGCCACTCAGATTTCAAAATAAACCTGATTACCGGTCCATTCGAAAAATCCGATTGAGGAGGGGTTTCAGCAAAGCCGTCGACCACTAAAACTCAGTCACCAGCGGTTCTGCGAGGATTCCTCGTCTTCGCTGCGTTTACCACTCCCCCTAGTTAGCAACAGTAAGTCAATAGCGCTGTGTTTCCCTCGACCGTCGCACATTGCTAACACAAACCTGGAACGCATAGATTATTTTCCTTCCTCTTTAAGCAGCCAGATTGTTCCCCACATCATGTCCCATCACGAGAACCACAGCGCGGCGGCTAGTCAGCACGGGCTTGTCACCCTGTCTGCTTCCGTTATAATCGCCTCTCCGCTTACTCTACCCGGCGGTGCCGTGCTTCCTGCAGGAACGAGCCTACCGGTCGGGACCACACTGCCTTTTCAAGTACTGTTACCACAGCCAGTAGCTTGAATTCTGCCGCTGTGGAGAGTTCAAGTTCTGTTGCTGTCGATGGAGACTCGTCGTCTAATGATTCCAGCGGCAGTGACGATTCAGAGCCTGACTCTGAAGACTCGTCTGATGATTCCGGCAACTCTGAGGACTCGTCTGATGATTCCAGCGACGATGATGATTGAGAGTCTGACTCTGAAGAGGAGAACGAGACTAAACATCGAACTCGTCGCATGCTGATTAACGCAATCCAGACGCAACTTCGCTCTCTAGTACATGTAAGCATATTCTACCTAGCTTCTCCCAGGTGGGTGTGAACTGTTGGCTGACTGACTTTTCTTTGTAGCGTTATGATTTCAGCAATCGCACATCACTTGTCGGCCAATGGTCTTGCAATGTTTCCATCTCCAGCCACAATCATGTCTTGGAAGCCCTAGGGAAGAAAACCGCCGTCGTAACAACTGGATTATTGGGGCTCGTGAGTTTGAGTCTCATGTTTGGGTTGTAGGGATTAGAGTAAGCACCTGATGATGACTTTTAAATTCTCTTTTTTGACCCGCATGCTGACAAGTTTCTTTTCTTCCTTAATAGGCTGGCAGACCATTGATGAACAAGAACATCTCCGGATGTGTCACCATCACTTGGGACGAAGAGAAGAAACGTGTCTCACTCTTTTGGCGGGTACACCTTCATTTGTGTTGCGCAGTCTTCCCGCCATCTCACCTGCTTCCACTAATACTTTTGGACGCCGCCGCAGCTAGGGCCGTCAAACTGTCCTGTGACTCCTCCACGCTGTCACATTTTAGTTGTCAGGTTGTATGATAAGTCATCGATGAGCAAAAAATCCCAGCCGTGGTTTGAGACAGTTGTGAATAGATGCACTTGTTTTGCGCATAGCATGTCAGGATTACTTAGAATGGGCAATCTGCTCCAGTGATTATCATCAATCGATGCTGTGTCCCATCTTCCAAGTCAATCTTCTACTTTGTGTCTTGATACTGACGTCAACTAATTTCTTGTCAGGTTTTTTTTGTTCCTTTTTCTTTTTCTTTTTCTTTTTCTTTTTCTTTTTCTTTTTCTTTTTCTTTTTCTTTTTCTTTTTCTTTTTCTTTTTCTTTTTCTTTTTCTTTTTCTTTTTC